>SKCR01029894.1:0-37612 GCA_019454045.1 Zanthoxylum bungeanum
GTTAAACAGTAAAATATATCGTGAAAGTCAAAAAGTCTGGATCCTGTCGGTGAAAATTAAGGAAATCATAACCAAAAAGCAAATGAAAGCAATTATTTAAGGCAACGGAATTGTGTAAGCAATATGCCACTCGCTTGGTATATAAATCCATTAGGATGCGTCTCAAGAATCCATTCATTACTCAGCCATCACTAATGAATGAAATCTCATCCTTGTGATTGCCAAACACCATTCCTCCTATCTTACTTGCCTTAAATGCTCCATTTGTGTTTTTACCTGAAAATATCACACAAAATTAAAAACACTACAACATGTATACACAAAATAAAACATAAATTGCAATAATAAAAATTACATGGGTTGCCTCCCTACTAGCACTAAATTTTTCATCTTCAGTCAGACATTTCTGAAGTCCATCTGTCAATGAGGTCTCAGCGTGGTTTTAGATGTTCAATTAGAGACAATCCCATGAGCATTGCTTTTAAAGGGTCTCTTCCAACGGTAAAGTGGCAAAAAGAATTTTGTCTCATTCAGTGCTTTTACCACCTTTTTAAACTTTGTCACTCCAGTGGTTCATGAAAAGAAAGAAAGAAAATCATGAGGTCTCGTATGGTGCTTGAATTTGGATGGGAGTTCCATTCTGTCAAGTTTCTGGGCGGTGTCTTTGATTTGTACTCCCTAATACAGTGATGTTTCTCCTGAATGCATAAGATCTTTAATAAGGTCAGATACTTGCTCTTCCATTTGTTCTGCTTCTTGTTCCACATTTTCTTCACAAATGTACTTCAGAATTTCATTGTTCAACTCTTCATCTGTCATCTGTGAAATGCATGCTCCATATGTGTGAACCTGAGGATGTAAAGATATGTCTGATTGTAGGTCTTTATCCTCTGTGGTTGGTATGAACGGCTCGGGTAGCTCTTCTTCAAACATCTGTGCAATGCATGCTCCAAGATCTTCATTTTGAGGATGCAGAGTTTCATCCTCACTTGTTGGTGTAGTTGGTACAGACAGCTCTGCTACTTGTTCCTCCTCAGAGGGCGATGAATAATCAAGATCAAATTGAAACTATGCTTTTTCGGGCTCCAGAACTGATACTTCAGATTTTTGATATTGCTCGGCATCTTCCCCTATTAATGTTTCATCGTGAAATATTTGGTACTAGAAGGCTTCGCCAGTTTCATTTGAAAATATTTCGAGAGGTATGTAACTCTGGTTTTCTGTTAATTGTCTCGCTTGATCTATCATTCTTTGTATGGATGTCGCTTGACTTTGAAGGGTTTCTATTTGACTCTGAAATATTACATCCAATTTTTTATCTTGTTTCTTGCACCAATCTTTGAGCATGTCAATCACCTGATCTTCATCTGATGGTTCTATTTCTTGATGAAGATCGTAGGTTGATGGTGGATAAGGTACAGAATATGGTTCAGTGAAATATGCTGGTTCATCATACCATGAAGGATTTTGATAGTTCTTCCACCTTGAATTTTAATTGTACTCGCAATGTTTTCTAGGGTGGTTTCCATCATATATCTCACATCTAATCATTATGTTCTGAAATAGTTGAGCAAATGTGTTATTTCTCTCTGACATCCATGGATAGTTGTTGGGCTGGACAACGGGCCTCAGAAAACTGGACTGCTGCTCCCTGATTTGGGGTGTATCATCTCTTTGTAAAGCTCATAATTCTTCTATCGCTCAATAATATTCCATTTTCAACCACCTGAAAATAAAAAATAAAAATAAAAATTACAGATAAAAAAAAATTAGATATAAGTAAAATAGATACTTTTAAAATTAATAACGTAAGAAAAATAAGTCCCCGGCAACGGCGCCAAAAACTTGATCGGTGAAATCACAAACGTAACGCAAGCGCACGTATCGCTTAAGTAGTATAAAAATATCGATCCCACGAGGACTTAGTTTCTACTATTGTTATTAATTATTGATACTATTTATTTACAAGTATCTAATTAAATTGAGAAGGGAATGATTGCTAATTGGTTGGTTGAATGTGAATTTGCTAAATAAATAAAAACACAAAAGAAAATGCTAAGGAAAATAAACAAAAGACGCAAATATCTAGGGTTGTGATTCCACATAATATTACTCTAATGATGAATTGATTCTTTTATATATTTGTAATAAATCAGTCCGTTAACCTGGAACACGAGGATATACAAAAGCCTCTTCTGATGGTCAGATGCAAATACCCAGTATAACCCAATTAATCATATGTTTATGTTAACCAAGTTACCTGAATTCATTAAGTTCAAGTTCCAATTGTGGCTACCCCCACCCGACAGGTATATGTCTATCCTGGAAGGAAATCTATCTAAGTGTCACCTTGCTCTAGGTGAGATCGTGAGTTATTGAATCTAAGGCTGAAACCTAAAATCTCTTTTCCAAGTTCATTTTAAGTTACCCTATAAATATTATTAATGGCTAGTTAACAAGAAGCATTAAGCTTAAGATTCAATAAACAAACCAAAACATTAAACATAATATAATTAAATCAATTATTAAACTCATTAATATTGTGCTTCATCACTTCCCTAGAATAAAAATAAAATATTGGGGTTAGGGGATCCACCTTTAATATTTCAAATGTAGAAATCTCATTTTTTTTATAATATAGAAATTGTCAGCGTTATCCAATTAAGTCAAACCTTCCATAAAGACGGTGTTATTATTTGTCCATAAACCAGCCATATATACGGTAATTATCTGTCACCTAAAGGCCGACCATATAGGCGGTGTCATATTATGTCAAATAAATAAAATCAGTCATTAAGGCGGTATCAACTTTAATCCATATTATTAAATACAATTTCCATATTATAAATTAAGTGAGATTAATATATCTTATCATATTAAATGTTTCACCCTTCCCCCAGCTAAAATTAACTACTAAACATAAAAGAAAGTAAAAACACACAAACTATTATTACTACTAAAAATAAAAATAAAAATACATTACAAAACTACTAAATAAAACACACAAGATACAATCCTTAATTCTTATTCAAGAAACCAAAGAAAGTATGAAATTTACAAATGAAATGGCTTGGTATTTATAGGCAAAATTTTGCCTCCACTAATTTCTCCACAAATTTCGCCACCAATTTCTCCACAAAATATGGCACCAAATTCTCCACCAAACATGCAAGCATGTTTAGTGTAAGTTTGACAATTTTCATTTTTTCATTTTTTTTTATTTTGTTTTTGTTTTGAAAATGACTTTAATAATTACACATAACATACTTACGGATGTTTTATCAATTTTGGTTATGAAAACTTCAAAATTCGAAATTATTATGAACGTCAAAGTTGTAGATCTTTGAGTCTTCTTTAATCTGGAACTTGAATCACCTCAATCTGATATCAGAGTAAAACATTATGGCCAAAATATAAAAATTACGCAAAGTTAAAATTTTCGAAATTGTACTTCGTTATAACGCCATTTTAAGTTTCCAACCTCTAAAATCCAAATGTGAAGTCCAATTTTTGCCCTTATTTATTCCATATTTCGTCCTGATTGATTCCATTAAGTCCCGATTTTATTTTATCTGTAAAATAAACAAAAATACATCAAAATGTTCATAAACTCAGGAAATTATACAAAATATTAGGTCAAAGGGGCGGGAAATAGTGATATATTTTCCGCTCATCAATAGGCTATCTGAATCGTACAGAAGATATAGATAAGAACGTTAAATATCTATAATGTAAAATTCATATATGTGTCACGACTTATTCGTAATCTCTCAACCAACATTCGAAACTCCCTTTCAGAATGTATCATGGCTATGGCTTTTAAAGATCACGAAATAGATACTCGAATCATACACAAGAGATTGACGGATCCTCTCTAGATATATCACAGGATATCATGAACATCGGTTTATACCCAACGAATAGCCAAAGTTTTGGTCTAGATAGACTTGTGATGTGATTATTTTCAAAGGGTGGAGGAATCATTTATCCACAGTGGTATCTCAAGTCAAAAGACTAGATATACTATTCGACTCGAGAAGATTCCTATTGACATTGGTGTGCCATCTATTAGGAATACTTCTAGTGAGTCGTTTAGTGCTCATCAAATAAACACCAACATGTCTATATGAGTCTCCAAGAGTCATGGTTTATTGGGATAAACCATCAAACTAAGTCTCGATATATGACATGTACTGGTCTCAACGAAGTTTACTAACTGACCCATGTCAACAAATCTCAACCATGAACTTTATTTAAGAATATACCACATGTAGTGACACCTCTCTATGTCAATTACAAGCTTCGTTGTAACTATGTGACTAATTTATATTCTCGGATCTTTGTCTAATATATATACATCACTAAACCTCAATTAATTTTGATCTAAATTAAATTAGATTGAATATGTAGATAAAATACAAGATGTGCTACTATTAATTAGGTAATATTATGGAAAAAAATATTTACTTGTATTCATGAATATGTCATAAATACGATACAGATTGGTGCTCAAAGCACCAACCCCAACAAGACATAACAGTGAAAGTTCAACAATCATCTACTAACCGAAAAGATAAATAAATTCAACACATAGTCTCGATGCCAAGCTCTACACAACTGTCCATGATGTTTCCAATAAAGTCGCCTAATTGGAACCACTTGTTGAGGAAGTAGAGGTGAGTGTTTGGGGAAATACCCATGGGAACTCAATTACCTGATTTGAAATCATTTTCATCTTTTGAAATACCACTGCATAGTTAGTCCAAATATAATTCAAATACCCTTTTCAATATCATACATGTAGAAAACAAAAATCCAAATATAACCACAATAATTCTTGAGGTATCCTACGGAAAAATTGAAAATCATAAATGTATAAAACAAATCGTAAAACCATCATTTGCCTCAAACCTATTACATATAAACATATCTGAACAAAATCATGAAATCAACATAAGTGTATATAAAACAATAAAAATCTCAAAATATCATGAAAATAACAGAAACCACATACACGCACATAATCACACATCAAAATCCATAAATGTATGAGTTCTGACTCTCATCAAATCTCGGAATGCATGGTCATGTGTAACAAATTATGACACTTTATAAATTTTCATCAACTATAGTCCTCTATATTTTCGACACAAGATTTACAATCACTGAACCAAAGGAAGTCCCACCTACCCATCATCCAAGACTCCCATGGGGTCTATTATCATATACCACGACCATCAATACAACCCCGTATAGGATTTATAGGTCTAATCCATGGCAGTCCAGTCCACCATTTTCTTGGACTCGTGTGTGGTTAACTAGACACTTTATGGACTTTTACCAATAATTGTCCTGTCACACTTTCCATGCAGGGTTATAGACCTCATGTGTGATCTTATAATATCTATGTAATGCATAATTTACTAAAATACCCACGCAGAAATTTATAAACATAATAAACCCTCAAATCTACAATACCCATAAAATCTATAAAAATGTATAATTTAAATTAAATATTTCATAAACAATTTAATAAATAAATACAATGCAGAAATTTTAAAAAATTTAAATAAATAACAGTTAAATAAAGTTTATTTAAAAAAAGATAATTGAAACCTTACCTCGATCGGACACTGGGATTATGAAACGGGTCTCACCACGAGATTTGGTACATACAAAATTTTCTCTTTCCCGGACAGATTTTATCTCGAGCTGGTTGGCACGCATGTTAAGGCACGCAGAGTCCACTTCTGATGGGGTTCTTCGATCCAAAAACTTTCAATGAATAAATTATATACCCACATGCTCATTTTCTCAAGGGGAGTTCGTTGTTACGTTTGTCGATCCAACTGTCAGATTTCTCGGGCTCAACCAAAAACCAAATTTCACTCTCATCCTAAATGGGTATTTCTCGAATGGTGTTGGATAAGAGCATGGTCGATCGCACTGGAAAGACCTATGCCAGGTGAATGCCCACTCGCTAACACTGACAATAGATGACGTCGGATGGCTGTGCATGAGGTGAATAACAGAGATTTTACCGTAGTTTTTGGATGGCGATTGCTGCTCCGGTGGGACTCCGATGATGACACTGCCAACATAACTAAAATGAGTGATGGTTGACGATTTCTAAGAGATAGCACCTGGGACCAATGATTGGTAGTGTAGGCACACGGAGGATTCATTAAGTTTAAGTTCCAATTATAGCTACCCCCGCCCGAAAGGTATATGTCTACCCTGTAAGGAAATCTATTAAAGGGTTATCTATCCTCAAGGAAGATCGTGGGTTATTAAGTCTAAGGCTGAAACCTAAAATCCCTATGTCTAGTTCATTTTAGATTTACCACATCAATCTTATTAGTGATCAGACAACAAGAAGCAGTAAGCTTAAGACTTAATAAGTAAACCTTTAAATTACCCAAACTATAAAATAACCCCTTATAAACCGGTGATATTAGAATTCATCACAACCCCAGATAACTAACACATAACTAGGGCTAGTAAAGACTTAAAAGTAAAAGACATAAAGTAAAAATGCTGAAAAGTAAAAGACATAAAGTAAAAGCTGAAAAGTAAAATAAAATGCTAAGGTAAAAGGATCAACTTTTACTATTTACTATTTAGATATCTCCCTTAATATAATATATTAACTTGTGATTATTTTACCAACCAGCCATATAGGCGGTAACCTGATTAAGTCAAATTAAGTCCAACCAGCCATAAAGGCGGTACCAAAATAAACCTATCATATCGGCGGTAAGAAAATTTAATTACCAACCGACCAATTTGGCGGTATCCTTGATTAGTCAGGTTTAAACCAGATTAAAATTTAATTACCAACCGACCAATCTGGATGTATCCTTTTTAAGTCAATATTTTAAATAGTGAATATATTATTTTTAAGGGAGATTAATCTAAATAATAACAGTAAAAGAATTACCTTTCACCCTAGTTAGGGAAGTTACCTCCTCATAGTGAATAGTAAAAACTGTAAAAAGTAAGAAAGTAAATTACTATTATTACAAAACGTAATTAAAATTATTTACAAAACTAAAAGAAACTAGAGAGAGAAACTCTCTATTTACATCAAAGAAGTGAGAGAGAATGGTACAACTGAAACTGGAATTTCGCGCTCTATTTATAGGGGTCAGTAGAGGTCCGGCGTCGCGACTCCCAGCTCGCGTTGCGACGCCCGTTTTATCAACGTGGCACGTTCTGGTTCATCGGCTGCAGATTCTGGATAAGGTGATAAAGTGACACGTGGCAAGGTGGTTGGGGCTCAATTATTGTGACACATGGCGGCTTCTGATTAGTTGGCTCAGATTCTTATCTGCCATGTGTCAGATAGGGATAAGAGAGTCAATGATTGATGCTGACATGGCACTGACATGGCGCTGACGTGGCGACACGTGGCAAAGTGACTGTCGGCACCATAGAATTGCGACACGTGGCACTTCTTGATTGCCTGATGATGATGTGGCGATGACGTGGCACGTTGACTCGGTCAACTGATGATGTAACAATGACGTGGAGTGACACGTGGCTATGGCAACTGTCGGCACCGTAGGATGATGACATGCGGCACGGCGCATGTTAGCAGATCGGATGTGATGGTGACACGTGGCACGGCGTATGTTAGCAAAGTCAATCTTTTCTCAGATTCTGACACGTGGACCCGGCGCACGTTAGCACTGTTCGGTGCACGTTAGGCGTCGCGACGCTGAAGGTCATGGCGTCGCGACGCGGCAAATTACCAAAATACCCTTTTCGTCCAATTTTCACTATTTTGGCCCAAATCACCTCCAGAGTGTCTTGAAACTTTATTTATCTACAAAATAACACAAAACACATCAAAATATTCACAAAACTCAAGAAACTATACAAAATATTAGGTTAAATGAGTGGGAAATAGTGATATAATTACCACTCATCATTCTCATATATTTGGGTATTGGATACTCATGCAAGTGTAATAGGAGGTTGTGTTTACCGATGGTACGGAAATAGCTTCGCTCTGGATAGACCCCTCGGAATTCCATTGGTAGTATGACTATGTGTCTATGGAAGTCCGAATCAGGGTAGGTGTATTTGGTCTTAACCTGAGACTTGCATCGCTAATACTTGCGACAATCAATATACTTTGGTTTTGGTCGTCCGGGGCTTTAACAGGTTCTGTGTACGCCTCTTCTGGGTATATTGAGAATCGTAGTGTATTGGATGTGATGTCAAGATGGAAGTATCACTCCAGTCATATGGAGATGATGATCACGCAGGATACAGAACTATTACTCTTTAGTACTGCAGTCATCAGGATAATATGACTAGGTCATGATTATCTGATTATAGAGACTAGTTACCAGAGATCCGATATATGTTTCGTACGGGGCAGACACAATTCCAGCCCCAGGCCTAGCATGTGACATCCGATACTGGATCACAATACGCAATACTATGTATACTACGCCTGACACAGATTACATATTCCTTAAAAGAATATTTCTGGAGAATTGGGTAGGCACGGTGCTTTGCTAGAAGCCAACCATGTCTTGTAAATCGGTAAGAACGTGGTACTGGGTACGCACGTATTCGGATATTCCGATGACCAGATTTACTGCCAATATATCCAGGGATCTCATGGGCCGCTTCCCGAAGATTCACCGATGACGTATGACTCGAACATAATTAATCTGGGATTAATTAGTAGAGAGAGAAAATTAATCTATGATTAATTACGGAGAATTTTATCTGGGATAAAATTCAACTATTAATAGAGAGAGCGATTAATTTGGAATTAATCGATAAAATAATATATTCGATATTTTAAATGAAATTAGATTTCATAACGGAATTAAAATTAGATTTTAATTCGGGCGAAAAAATTAATTTAGAATTAATTCGCGAGCGACATGAATAGTAATTTTGCTAGGCATAATTATTTAATTAAATTTGATTTAATTACGTCGCAACGAAAAATTCGTTAATTCGGAATTAACGAACCCGAGCCCGGAACGTGTTTGCGGGCCCACTCAGATTTTGAATTCAAGTAGGGCCTACAAGTCACATCACTAGTCAATTTTGTTTACCTTTTTGGTTGATGGAAGTTGGTGGATGGTGGAAGCTTGTTTAACACACTAGCTTGATTTGTGTGTGACTTTTTACCAAACTTTGATTTTGGTATATGTTTTTTGTTTTTGGAAAATAAAATAACAAGTCAACATAACACACTTCATCTCACTCTTTCTTCTCTCTAAGGCCGAAATTTGGCCTTCTTCTTCCTCTCAAAATGGCCTGAAGCTAGGCTTCACTTCTTCTTGATTTTTAATCAAAATCTTGGATGCTAGCACATTAAAAGAGTCATACAAAGGTGTTAGAGACACTAACCCTTGAGTTTGGAATTCAAGATCAAGCTTGGAAGCTCAGCATACATCAAAGGAGAAGCTTGAAGCAATTTCCATGGAGACAAAATTTTTGAACTCTACACATCCTTAGCCGATCAAAGTAAGTATTTTCCGCTACTTTACTTTGATGTATTCACATGATTTCTTGCTTAATTGATCTTGGTTTGACCTAGAAAACCCAACACTATGATCATGCACTATAATTTCCAAGGCTATACCCAAATTCCTTTTTCCAAGTTTATAGGGGTTTACCACAACTATCCTATTGGTGATCAAGTAATAGAAATTATTAAGATCATAGAATTATAAAATAACCCAATGTAACACTCAAAAGAATAAAAAAAAATTCAAATTTGATTTAAATAATTTACTCATGATCCATTACAACCATACACTAATGAATTAGTTATACATAATTGTTATTAAGCACAAATAATTCATTAGTACAAATCATGACTTCATAAAAAAGTAGATTAGAAGAACAAAGGAAGAAAAAACTCATTTTAGTGAGCTCCTCTGCTTCATTCTTTAATATTAAGGATTCGTTCTTGCCTTGTTATGGGTGTTTTTCTTGCTATTGAGTCTCCAAAAGTATGATCCTCTAGGGTTTGGGATGGACTAGAGCTTATACAATGAGTGTTGTAAGCTTTCCTTCTTAAGAAACAAAAGTTGTCATTGAATCGGGAAATGAACCCATTGATGGGACAATGAAGACTCATTTTCTCGCCAATGGAAGACAAAAGGCTTTCCAATTATGTACCATGTTGGCGCGATAATGAGAACTGATTGTTGCGCCAAAAAGCCTTCTATTGCGTTTCATGTCCAAAAACACCTCGTTTTATCAACGATTCATCCTTATGCCCTTCCATTTGTAATTCATCCTACAAAAATACAAAAAACTCCTTAAAATACTCATTACCCCTAAAATATAAGATATAAAGGTAGTAAATATTTATATATTGACCGCACATCAGTTATATAAAATCGAAACTATGACCCAATTCCTTTGAATATAATAAGTGTAATTCATCTGAATTATATAATCCTCTCAAATCCACATTCATGCAATAAGATACCTCACAAATTTTTATTAAAGCATTTTGTTATACAATTATTTTAGTATATATATTACTTATAAAATTTTCTTAAGGCAATTGTTTTTTTACAAAATTATTTAAAGATATCCATTATTGTTATTGTAAAAAATGAAAATATTAAAATATTAACCTTGACAATGATAACATAGAATTGATATATATATATATATATATATATATATGAGCACTTGAAAAGATTTGGTTTAATCAAATACTAGTATTGGTATTTCTAAGTCTTTTCACTCCTTAAGAACACTGAGAATAAACTTTTTAAAATCTTATCAATCACACATGTGATCATCATATTTATAAATAGACTCGTAATTAAAATTACCGTACATCTACCACTATAAATATGAAAATACATAACCCTAATCTTGATTTGATAATATGTAAATTGAAAAATTCAAAATTTATCTAAGGTTCCGACCCTGTACGGAATTAAACAACTACTCTAATCTACGCCAGGTCAAAGTTATAGTGACTATGGTATGAATCAACAAGTACATTTAATCTATGCAGTTATAAGATAAGGCAAATATATGAAAGCAATAAAAAGAATAAACACCAGCAATTTTGTTGGTGGAATGGAAAACTCTCGAGAGTAAAAAAATCACTTCGGGTATAGCCTACCACCCGAATAAACTATAATGATAAAACTTACAGCAATAGTATAGGATTTATGGTGACAACTTCACCCACTCGAATACCTCTAGACTGTAATAACTCGAAGAACTCCCCGAGCCCGCACCAAATGGCCTTCTTCGGAATCTCTGAAGTCTCTACGTGACTTATAATCAACCATGCAAACTCGCAACCCCAAAATTCTGACAACCAATCTTCCTCCCTTAGAACTCTAAAGGCTTAGAAAATTGGGTTAGGGTTTTTTTTTGTGTTGATGGTTATCAAAGAGCAATAATATAAAAACAAAGAAGACAATGAAATCAATGAAGTCTTTTAGGTGGATTGTCAATAAGGAAGAAAATAAGTATATGGTGGCTCTCAGAATAGTATTTCTTCACCTAGGTAAAGTAGCTATGTGTTTGTTTAAATAGGTAGGGTAAATGTAGGTGTTTCCTAATGTAAAACTAGCTTAAAACGCGTCTGAAGTAACCCATTTACGCACGAACATTCAAATAGAATATCGAGGCCTTTGAGAGACTATTTTTAACATCTGATGCGAGCCTTTCTCCTCTTTAAGGAAATGAATCTGACTACGTATAAACATGTGATATTGGATATCAATTCGGGAAAATGGCAGGAATCCATGAAATTTGAAATGGATTATATGCATGACAATCAAATCTGGGACTTGATTGAACTTCTTGAAGGAGTTAAACTTATTGGTTGTAAATGGGTTTATAAAAGGAAGCGAGGGCATAATGGAAAGGTGGAAATATTTAAGGCTCGACTGGTAGCGAAATGTTACACTCAACGTTTTGGGATTGACTATGATGAAAAAATTTCCCCAGTCGCTATGCTAAAATACATTAGGATACTCTTAGCCATTGCTGCATTTCATGATTATGAGATATGACAGATGGATGTGTAAACCGCGTCCCTAGATGGATTCCTCGAGGAGGATATCTATATGGAACAACCATAGGGTTTTGTATCCAATAAGACTTCAAACTTGGTTTATGAGCTTAAGAAGTTTATTTATGGACTTAAACAAACATCCCAAAGCTGAAATCATTATTTTGATGAGATAATTAGATTATCTTGATTTATCAAGAATGATGTGTTTATAAGAAAGTTAGTGGGAGCATGATAATATTCCTTGTTTTAAATATAGACGATATCCTTATCATTGGGAATGATATAGGATTGATACAAAGTATGAAAACCTACCTTTGTAAGAACTTATCCATAAAAGAAATGGGTGAAACTTACTATATACTAGGTAGAAGGCTATACCGAGATAGAGTAAGGAAGCTTATAGGATAGTCGCAATCCATATACATAAATAAAATATTGGAAAGGTACGGTTTTACCAACTACAATGCAGTAAATGTATCATTTCGATACGACATATATCTTTTGAAGAAAATGGCATCTTAGACTAAGGAAGATAGTATTAGAATGTCTAACTTGTCTTATAATTCTTGTATTGGAAGCATTATATATGTTATTCTATTTACAAGACATGATATCACTTTCGGTATTAGTGTTACTAGACAATATCAATCTGATCCAGGTAATGATCATTGGACAGCCGTGAAACATATCCTGAAATATCTTAAGGGTACTAAGGATAAGTTTCTAATTTATGGAGAAGATGAGCTATAACTTAAGAGATATACAGACTCTAATTTTTAAGGAGATCCGGATTATGGAAAGTCTACATCCGGATACATATTTACCCTTAATAGCGGTACGGTTAGTTGGCGATGTTCAAAGTAAGACTCTACAGTCGATTCCACCACTGAGGTGGAATTTATAGCGGCTTCAGAAGCTGTTTGGATTAGAAATTTGATAACAGAACTTGACATTGTGTCTAGTATTTCGGATCTGATCCTATTGTACTGTGATAATAGCGGAGCCATTGCGCAGGCTAAGGAGCCAAGAGCGCATTCCAAATCTAAACACGTCAAAATAAAATATCACGTGATTAGAGAAATCATTGAACGAAAAGACAGTGGTCTTGAAAGTTCAATACAAGACAACATAACAGACTCGCTTACTAAGGCCTTACCTCCTAAGTTATTGGATAAGCATATGGAAGATATGAGTTTTCGGTACCATCCGGATTGGCACTAAGTAAGTAGGAGTTTGTTGGAATTGATGCTTGGAGTGACAATCCGAATAACGTATTGTACATTTTATTTTATTATTTATTAATAAATAACTATATTTTTATTTCAACCTTGTTAATGGTAATTATTATGTCATAATGCATATTAGTTTGATATGTAAATATGTTGAGAATGACATCGACCTTAGAATTGTCATGTAGTAATATTGGACACTATGTGGTCCAATATTGGGATAGTATTATTATTATAAACTATTTTTAAAGTAAATATTCATTGCCGTTGGTTTTGGAATACGGTCGAATTCCTATAACCTATAAGACTGACACATGTCGTATATTGGAATTGGAGTTCCAAGGGTCTATCCCAATGGACCTTGAGCAAGGGAAGCTTGTATAGATATGTGGGTATTTGTTACTAAATGACTCACATGTGATTCCTAATAATTAGAAGTACACACCACCTTCAATATGAATCTCATCGAGGCGAGTACCATATGTGATACTTTGACTATAGGATAACATTGATTTTGTGTGTGATCCTCCACACTTTGATGTCATGTATGTCAGAGACCTTCTATGGTCTGATCGCTAGATGTTCGTTGGGTGTGGACCGATACACTCATTAATCAAGTGCATATCAAGAGGATCTGTCGGCCCGTATGCGTACCATAAGGGGTTAAAGTATCCATGTGAGTAAGTCATGATTCTTAAGACTTTGGCTAAAGCCGATCACCTATGGATGATCTTATATATCAGACTTGGTGTTCTAATTATTTGTAAATAATCGTGGACATGTCGACAATATGAGATGTGAGCCTCAGAAACTTGACGATGTAATCTATGTTTCCTAAGTACAACTCGGATAGCCTACGATAGATGGATTGTTAAACATATGTGATAACCTCGACTTGTATAGTTCAGAAAGGTCGTTCGTGTTCTTCGCAGATTCGGAGGTGGCCGAATTGTTTACATATAATCTAGGTTTATATGACGAACGTGTCTGGACTTAAAGAGTCTCACAATATGAAGTGCACTCGTTGAGAACTTGGGTAGCCGATGGTGTTTGATAATAAGAAATAATTGATATTATAATTATTAAAAAAGTAATTAAATATTATTTGATAACATTAATTATTTACTTGTCATATTTGGATTAATTGGATTAATCAAAAATGACACAAGGGTTTGTTGTAATTTCATAAATATTTCTACCTTGGAGGATATTTTGATAATTATAAAAATATATAATAATATATATATATATATATATATATGGCTTGATTTGATTGGATTAAATCAAAGTGTTAGACAAAGGTGTTTAGTCACACCTAATTATGCATATTTAGATAAATTGGATTAAACCCACATAAAAGTTGATTATAACTTTTATTAATTAAAAATTTCATTAGCTTTACTATAAAATGCAAGCTTGAGGAAGTTTTTGATTAAGCTAAAATCAAGCATTAAGCAAAAGAAAGAAATATTAGCTCAAGTAAAGTTTTTATGAGAGATGTTTTGTAAGTTCTCTACAACATTTCAACAAGGAGATTGGATCATGGAATCAAGCTTGCTAGGTAAGTTTAATCTTCTCTAAAGCTATGTTTTCATTAGTGAGTTGTTATCATTAGTGAACATATAGTGATGTATTATGTATTGGATACGTAATAACATAGTTTGAAGTTGAAATTAGGCTAACGAAGAGTGACCCAGAATTGTCTATGAGTCACTTCATTATAGGATTTTAATTTGGTTTGTGTTTTGATTCAAACTAATGCATATATGTATTTAGAATACATGTATATTTGTTAAATGACATGTGTTGATATCAGTTTTGATGTTAAAATTATTTTTGGGTGTTTGGAAGTGTTTAAGGAAAATTAAATATAAAAAATTACAGCACCATGCTTTGCATGCTACTTGCGCGCATGCACGCACTTGGCCCGGACACGCGCACTCTCTCCAGTTTTCTCTTGTTTTGAGTTTTTAGACTCTAATTCGGCCCATGTATTTCCCTATGTACTGGTAATGGAATTTAGTATTCCATTAAAGTATTTGAAAATACACGCATGCTCAATTACCACGGGTTAGACCATTTCCGTTGCGATGGCACTGATTCGACCCTAGAGGTTCAACAATCGCCCTAAAAAATATGGGCATATCGGATGAATCATGGGTAAATTCCTTCACGGTTTTCATAGCTATGTTATTAAGCTTTCTATAACCAGGTTGTTTGCTCTCATACACCTGAAGTTTTCCAACGAAAACCTCTAGTGTTAGGTGATCTAAATTATTGCTCTCTTCAATGACAGTGATTTTAGGCAAGAACTTTTCCGGTAAAGATCTAAGAATTTTTCTAACTATCATATTTGTAGGAATAGTCTCTCCTAGGTTAAAGCTGGAATTAACAATGTCGTTAATAATGGCATAAAACTCATCAAATGTCTCATCCTCTTTCATCCTAGCTGTTTCAAATATAGTAACAAGTTCTTGGAGTCTATTATTTCTAATTGATAGTGTGCCCTCGTGAACAATCTGAAGGATATCTCATACATCATTGGCTATCTCACACATAGAAATTCTCCTAAACTCTGTGGAGTAAACTACAACATGAATAGCATCAATGGCTTTGATGTTCCTATTACTCACATCAAACTCCTCTTTTGTCCATGTAAGTTTATTATTAGGGGAAAAGACTTCATTAACCATGACCACGGGAGGTTTCCACCCATACTCTGTTGACATCCACACTCTCTCATCGAGGGATTTAAGGAACGCTCTCATATGAACCTTCTAATGAAGATACCCAATCCCGACAAAGAACGATGGATAATTTATGGGTTGACTTCTATCCATAGGAAATGGGTCAATGATCGAGTTCAGACTCTAATACCAATTGAAAAATTCAAATTTTGCCTAAGGTTCTGACCATGTGCGGTATTAAACAACCACTTTAATCTAAGACAAGTCAAAGTTATAGCGACTATGGTATGAATTAATAAGAACCCTTAATTCTTCTGCAGTTATAAGATAAGGCCAATATATGACAGCAACAAAAAGAATCGACATCGGTAATTTTTTGAGAGGGTGGAAAACTTTCGAAAGTAAAAAACCATTCGGAATAGGCTACCACCTGAATCCACTATAATGAGAAAACTTACAATGATGGTATATGACCTATGGTGACAACTTCACTGACTCGAATACCTCTAGACTGTAATAACTCGAAGAACTCCATGAGCCTGCACCAAGCAGCCTTTTTCAGAACCTCTGAAATCTCTGCGTGAATTCTGATCAACCTGGGAACTCACAACGTTAGAACTCTAACTACCAATCTTCCTCTTTTAGAACTCTGAAGGCTTAGGAAATTGGGTTAGAGATGTGTTTTTGTGTTAACGGTTACCAAAGAACAATATTACAAAAGCAAAGAAGACAAGGGAATCAATGAAATCTTCTAGGTTGATTGTCAAGAATGAAGAAAATAAGTATATGGTGGCTCTCAGAATGGTGTTTCTTCACTTTTGTAAAATGACTATGTGTTTATTTCCTTGTGTAAAATTGGCTTAAAACGCGTCCAAAATAATCTACTTACGCACGGGCGTTCGTATGCTCCTCAAACGCAAAGTTTCTGCCTCTGGACGTTTCAACGCTCCGACGAACGTTATGCAAACGTACGATGCAGACTGGTTTTGAGGTGAAATTTAAAATGCTTGTAACTTTATGTCCATAGGAAAATCATATTTTCTTTATATATAAACGATCGTCTTCGAGTTTACTTTTCAACGTCACTGACCTCATGTCAATTGGTGCTCTAAATCTTCTAGAATGTCCAAAAGAGTAAACGTCATTCTAATATCTTCATCTGATGTTGTTCAAATACTTGTCCAATTACTTCGAGACCTTCAAGACTCATTACAATTAATTCATTGAACTTATTTTATTAGGAAAATTGTCTAACACACATAGCACTAACCTAAACAAAATAGGCCACCCCATCAATATTAACATCAATAAACACATGAATGGTTGGTACTTTTTTCTGCTTCTTATCACTTTGCTGGCTATCACATAACTTGACCTTGCCATTAGGCCGAATCCCCCAATATTAATTGGGTCCATTCATTGAATCAAATATATTGAAGCAAGCATTAATTAAGCAGGACCATTTCACTTTCAATATTAGCATTCAATCTCAATCAATAAAATAAAACATAGTTTGGTTCAAGTCATTTCCATTTTTGATTCAATACAAACCTCACTTGTCATTTCTAGCCTTTGATTTCCATTGATTCTTAATAATCTTCTTTTCATTTTTTCCACTAATTTTTTTAGCTTAATTTTGTTGGGTTTTTGTCACCTCCAGTTACTCAAATTGTAGAATCTAGCTACGAGATAATCTCGTAATTTGTGACTTTATTTTTGTTTCTCTAGATTTTGTGATTCCATGTCCTTTGAACTTTGGTCATGAACCAAACATCTCAATTTATGGCCATGCAAATTGGAAAGCATCCTAACGCACATCGAAAAAAGATTCCTATCAATAAAGAATAAAAAATAAAAAATCATATTATATATTTGAAATTTGAAATTTCATTAAATTTTCGATTCGAATTCCTAATTTTGAATTGGAATTTAGAACTTTAATCAATGGGAAAATTAATTTACATACCTATATTTGGGCTCTTAAACCTATTACATTCTTATAGTTTGTAAAATACCTCAACACATCCCTCTAACTTAATTATTAGCAGAATTTGACATTTTTACCCCTATTGAATTAGATAATTAACATTACAAAAATATTTAAATAAAAAATATGAATATATAATTTTTTAACCAAAAAATCAAATTTAATTTGTAAGAATTTAAAATATATTAAAATATATTACTCATATTGAAAATTTTAGTTTTCATTGTATACGTAATTTTTAGCTTTTTATTTCTTTAAATTAATTTTTGTATGTGTATAATCACTATTATATTTAAATAAATGAAAATATGTGAAGCGTTTATTTAATTAAATTAGAAAAGTTAAAAAAATTACTCTAATACTCTAACTTAATATTCAATCTCTCATATGAATACATTTTATATGATTAATAGTTATAATATAATTTAAATAATTATATTTATAGTTAATCTTTCTTTATTTAAATCTTTTTTTTTTTGGTTAAAAAGAAAGTTTTTGCTAAGTGAAAATTTTAAATTCTTTTTTATTTAAATTTGGTTTGTTTAAGAGAAGTTTTTGTCATTTATTTTTATTATTTAAATTTTGTAGGAGTAAAATTTTCAAACTAAACAAAAGTTTTTGTTGACGGCGGATTTTGGTCTCAGGGTAATATGAGAATATCACCTCCGAGGTAATCCTCCTTCAACGGTGAATTTGTTTGGTTTATGGGGGACCAAAAGCAAATTTAGCGGGAGACGGGAAAACACACCAATCGACAAAGAGATTTAACGTGGTTCGGCGGATTTTGGGATCCGACCTACGTCCACGGACAAGAACAGGGCGGTACTTTTTATTACTCGAATACACTCATCGGGTCTCTTCTTTGCTTTTACAAACTGAAGCTTGATGATTCTAATCCCTCACTCTTGTGATGATTTTCAGATGTCCTTTACACATGCTCTACCCTCCTATTTATAATAATACAGAAATCAGACTCCTATTTGCATAAGAAATCCTATTTGAACTCAATCTTCTCTTCTTGTAGGGATTCCTGATCCGGTATTGCCTTCTTCTTCCGTATTCCCTTTTGGATTCTGACTCCTTCTCCTTGTGAGAGTATGATATCTTTCTTATCTTATCCACAAGGATGGGGTGTTGTTGTCTTGAACACGGCTCGTTGTCTGGTCGGTCTTCATGAGGTCGGCCATGATAATCTTTTGTGCTGATAGTGTTTCTGCCGACCTCATGGTGATCGGTCACCCTGACCAAAGTGGTCGGTCTTCACATGCTGTGGTTGGGTCGGTTACATGATCTCATCCAGTCAGGGAATTTACCCTTTTTTCCTTGTCGTGCTGTTTTAAATATTGTAGCGCCTGAAAACACCATCAACATCTGTCCCCTAGTTCTCGGTTCCAACGAGTATGTGAGTTGGTACCGGGAACTATATGAAGATGGTGTGCTGATTGTCTTCGCTGGTAGTCGTCCCAGAATGCAAAAAAGAATTTTCTTGCCGTTTCAATCATCTTTCCTCGAGACGCACAACCGTCATGTCTTCTTAAATGCCTATCAAATCAACTTTAGGGTTTCTTATAAGTTCGACACTTGTCAAACATCCGCTGGGTTCCCGCCAAAACCGACGGTGATGAGCGTCCCAGCCATGACTATAAGAAAGCGAGGCTTTCACTGTTCTAATTTTTTCGGCAATTTCTCCTTCTCTTCCGAAAACCTTTCTGTGGTCCGTCCAACTCCGTGCTCTCGAAGCTCAACCGTGGTCTTCTTCTTTTTCTTCGCTGTGCACATAAGGAACGGGCATCGCCGCACCGTATAACCTCCTGCTTTTTGAGAAGAACAAGTAAGTCTTCTGAGCGACCTCTCCTCTTTTGTATGCTGTGATTCTGTTTGTTTATTTTGCTTAGGGAGAGATTTGTGGTTTTGCTGGGTCTTGCTTTAGGGCACTTTTAGAGACTCCCTATCTAGTTTAGCACGGAAACCGTGGGTAGCTCCTCATAGACTGATTCTCCTCCCTTTTCTGTTTTTCTGGGTGTCAGGGATGTCCGACAATAGTTCTTCCTCCGAAAGGCCTGCCAAAATTTCAACTCCCCCTGCTGAAGAGCTCTCTTCGGGCTCAGGAGCACCTAGTGTAGAAGACCTTGACACTACCCCTACTCCATCTGAGATTGAAGAAGACTCCTATCGTCAGAGGATTCCTCGGAAGGACCCAGAACCTGGAGAACTTGGGTCGTCGGCTCTGGATATGAACCGTCCCTCTAAGATAACCGAGGATGATCTCGCCCTTCTCCGTCAGCGGTATATATATTCCGATAGACATCGCCCTTGACGTTCCCGGCCCTATGGATCGTGCCAGCCAACCTGATGAGGGCTCGGTGGCACTTCTTCCTGCCTTCTTTGAGTGTGGGCTACGGCTGCCGATGCAACGGTATTTTGCTTGGATGCTTGCTGAGATGGAGATTGCCCCTTGCCAATTAAGTTTAAATAGTTGGAGGATTCTGGCCGGCATATATGTGGTTTTGGCATCGGGCAGGTTTGGGTGTGCCTTGCTTGGAAGAAGTGAAGAGGTTATATCGTTTGAAATCCAACCCGAAAACTCACTATGGTTGGTATTACCTCTCTGCTTATGACAGCTCGTCTAACCTTGTCCAGAAACTCCCCGATTCCAACAAGATTTTAAGGACCTTTGGTTCGGGGCTACTGGGGACTGGGGTCGGGTTCTGAGATCGTTTGAGGAGGATGTCTCGGTTACGGACATCTTCAGGGCTGGAGGTTAGGAGTTTAATGCCCCTTAATTCTTTCTTTATTCCCGTTCTTAGTTTCTTAGGTTTCTGACTTCTCTGGTTCCTCCCAGCTTGTTGGCGAGATGCTCCCAAGGTTTCTCGTCAGGTTCGGAGGCGGGTATATTGGGCTCGGGGGTATGCTGCCCACTGGAGGAAGTTGGTTAATGACGCGGCCTTTGTTGATTCGGGCCTTACTCGGGCCGTCCTTCCAGAGGTCTCGGGTCGGATTGGTGGAGGTCTGCTGGCTGCCTTGATGTTTTTTTTTTTTTTTTGTTTGCCTGTTATGCATCTGATGTCCTTGTTATGTTCTCGGATCCTGATTTCTCTTTCTTCCCTTTTTTTTGTAGGCATGTCGAAGAGGCCAAAGTTTCTTGAGAAGTTGGCCGGTACCATGAAGAAAACCGGTCAAGCTGAGGTTGGAACTTCTCGGGCGCAGCCTGATCTTGTTGAGAAGGTGTCTCCAGGACAAGTTCAAACGGGTGCTCGGGGGAAATCTTCCCCTTCTGGCGTGCAATCATCAGGATCTGTTCGCCTTGTCAGTCCACCGAAACCTCTTAGGAAGAGGAGGCGTCAGCTTGAGGCTGAGGAGACCGAGTTGGTTCAAGAGGAAGAAGAGGAGGGGGCTGCTCCGGTTAAGAGGAAGGACGTCCGTAGGGGGAGGAAGTCCTCTGAAGGCTCCTCCAAAAAACGGAAGGGCCCTGTGGTCCTCGGGGTGGATGACTTGGGAGAAAGCATCCGGGAGGCTACCTCACACTTAGTGTCGGCTTTCAATGAATTGGCCGAGGTGATTCCCCCGGGGGAGGTTTCGAGGTATGAGGATGTATCTCCCGAAGGTGTTGTGACTGAGATGAGTTCTCAGATGGCGAAGGTATTTTCACTTCCCTTCTCGGTTTTTGGGTCTTTGGTCCTTTTTATTTTATATATTGACTCCCTTCTCCTTTTTTGTGTGCAGGCCAACTACCTCATGGCCAAGAATAAGGGTCTTCTTCTGACTTTGTTGTCCGATGGTGTTCAGGCCCAGAGGCTTCAAAATCGTCTCTCCGAAGTGGAGGCAAAATTGCTGACCGGGAGGAGGTGATTAAGAATCATGAGGCGACCGCTGTTGAGAATTTCAAAGCGAACAAGGCTCTCAAGGCTGCCGCTGCGCTGGAAAGAAAGCTTGCTGATAATGCCAGGGAGGACCTGAAGGTTGCCCAATCTGAGATTGGCGTTCTGAAGGGGAAGGTAGCAAGTGCTGAGGCCAAGTTGAAGAACAAAGACGAGGAGGTTGCACGGGCCAGAGATAGTCTTGAGAGGAAAAAGACCGAGCTTGAGGAGAGAGAGGTCGATCTTGAGGAGAGAGAGATCGAGCTTGAGAAGAGGGAGAGTGAGCTTGAGGCCGAGAAGGAGGCTATCCGCCTTGAGGGAGTTGGTGATTGTGTTGATTTAATTCCGATGGTGCTGCCAAGTCTGAATATGGACCCCATTCGTGCGGCCATCAGCTATTGCAAGGGGGATATCTCCGAGGAGGAGTTTCGGAAGTGGCTCCCTTCCCCACCTGAGGAGGCGATGGATCTCGCCCCTATTTCGGTTGTTCTGGCTTCCGAGGCTTCTTACGAAGAACGTCCTGAGGTTCCGGCCGCCGGCGAGCACTGCCCTGAGATCCCTCCTCCCGTCCCTGAAGTAGAGTCTATCCTGCTGTCGAGGTTGAAGCCTCAGTCCCTGATGCCGAGCCGCTTCTCCGCCACCTGAACCATCTGAGGAAGAAATTCCTGCCCCTGTGCGGGCTGAATGAAAAGGGTAACCCTATCGGGGCCCTATGTACATTATATTTTTTTTTTTGTAATAACATCACAATTTGTTTTGACTCATGTATATTTAGGCATATACATGTATACATATCTTTTTCTTTTTTATGCTCTTTTTTTTTTTTTTTTGTTCGCCTGAATTTTCCGGACCTTTCGGGGTTTAAAATGAAGCGGAGGGGGTATAACCGAGCCCCGTGCTGACAAAGGAATTTTGGACCTGGGGGAATGTTATGTCCCCAGTCCAAAGGGTTGGCTTGTGTCCCGACCCGAGTTGAGTGAGGTACTTGGCTCTGGGGGAATGTTACCTCCCCAAACCAAAGGAGCTTGACTCGGTGGGACGTAACCCGACCCCGAGCTGAGTGAAAGACTTGGGTTCTGGGGGAATGTTACGTCCCCAGTCCAAAGACAGACTCGGTGGGACATCGCCCGACCCCGAGCTGTAAGAATCACTTGGTCCTGGGGGAATGTTACGTCCCCAGTCCAAAGGCAGACTCGGTGGGATATCGCCCACCCCGAGCTGTAAGAATCACTTGGTCCTGGGGGAATGTTACGTCCCCAGTCCAAAGACAGACTCGGTGGGACATCGCCCGACCCCGAGCTTGTAAGAATCACTTGGTCTTGGGGGAATGTTACGTCCCCAGTCCAAAGGCACACTCGGTGGGAACATCGCCCGACCCCGAGCTGTAAGAATCACTTGGTCCTGGGAGAATGTTACGTCCCCAGTCCAAAGGCAGACTCGGTGGGACATCGCCCGACCCCGAGCTGTAAGAATCACTTGGTCCTGGGGGAATGTTACGTCCCCAGTCCAAAGGCAGACTCGGTGGGATATCGCCCGACCCCGAGCTGTAAGAATCACTTGGTCCTGGGGGAATGTTACGTCCCCAGTCCAAAGACAGACTCGGTGGATATCGCCCGACCCCGAGCTGTAATAATCACTTGGTCCTGGGGGAATATTACGTCCCCAGTCCAAAGACAGACTCGGTGGGATATCGCCCGACCCCGAGCTGTAAGAATCACTTGGTCCTGGGGGAATGTTACGTCCCCAGTCCAAAGACAGACTCGGTGGGATATCGCCCGACCCCGAGCTGTAAGAATCACTTGGTCCTGGGGGAATGTTACGTCCCCAGTCCAAAGACAGACTCGGTGGGACATCGCCCGACCCCGAGCTGTAAGAATCACTTGGTCCTGGGGGAATGTTACGTCCCCAGTCCAAAGACAGACTCGGTGGGATATCGCCCGACCCCGAGCTGTAAGAATCACTTGGTCCTGGGGGAATGGGGGAATGTTACGTCCCCAGTCCAAAGACAGACTCGGTGGGACATCGCCCGACCCCGAGCTGTAAGAATCACTTTGTCCTGGGGGAATGTTACGTCCCCAGTCCAAAGGCAGACTCGGTGGGACATCGCTCGACCCCGAGCTGTAAGAATCACTTGGTCCTGGGGGAAGTTACGTCCCCAGTCCAAGGCAGACTCGGTGGGACATCGCCCGACCCCGAGCTGTAAGAATCACTTGGTCCTGGGGGAATGTTACGTCCCCAGTCCAAAGGCAGACTCGGTGGGACATCGCCCGACCCCGAGCTGTAAGAATCACTTGGTCCTGGGGGAATGTTACGTCCCCAGTCCAAAGGCAGACTCGGTGGGACATCGCCCGACCCCGAGCTGTAAGAATCACTTGGTCCTGGGGGATGTTACGTCCCCAGTCCAAAGGCAGACTCGGTGGGACATCGCCCGACCCCGAGCTGTAAGAATCACTTGGTCCTGGGGGAATGTTACGTCCCCAGTCCAAAGGCAGACTCGGTGGGACATCGCCCGACCCCGAGCTGTAAGAATCACTTGGTCCTGGGGGAATGTTACGTCCCTAGTCCAAAGGCAGACTCGGTGGGATATCGCCCGACCCCGAGCTGTAAGAATCACTTGGTCCTGGGGGAATGTTACGTCCCCAGTCCAAAGGCAGGCTCGGTGGGACATCGCCCGACCCCGAGTCTGTTTATCTCAGTGGCCTCGGCGGAACGAAATCCAGCCCCGAGCCGAAGTTTTTTGGATAGTCCCGGTGGTGGTTGTTTTCGCTTTCAAAGGATTTTGCCAGAAAATGAATTTTTATTCATGCTTGGGGGCGTGCTGCCCTCTTTACAACAATTGTTCCGATTCGTTGATTTGCCCGGTTTCTGCAAAAAAGAAAATGGAAGAAAGGAAAGTTGATTTTTACGGGAAGTACTTTCTTAACATTTCGGCATTCCATGGTTTCTTCAACCTCGTGTCGTCCAGATGTTCTAGGATGTAGGCCCCTGGTCTTAGAACCTCGGTGATTTTGTAGGGTCCTTCCCACTTGGCACCTAACGACCCTTCTTCTGGTCGTCGGGTGTTCAGAATCACTTTTCTTAGCACTAGATCGCCTGTTAGAAAGGAGCGGGTCCGAACTCTCCTATTGTAGAAGCGGCCATTCTCTGTTGGTAGATTGCTGCTCTTACTGCTGACTGTTCTCTTCTTTCTTCGATCAGGTCGAGGTGGTTTTTGATAAGTCCTTCGTTCCGCTCGTTCTCAAAGTGGCGGACCCTGTGGGTTGATATTCCGATCTATGCTGGATGACGGCCTCACATCCGTATGATAGGGAAAGGGTGTCTCTCATGTTGAATCCTTGAAGGTCATCCGTGTGCCCACAGTACTTCCGGTAGCTCCTCGACCCATAGGCTTTTGCTTGATCCGAGTCGGGCTTTCAGGTTTGACTTGATGGTTTTATTGGTGGCTTCAACCTGCCCGTTTGACTTGGGATGGGCTGGCGAGGCGAATTTCAAAGTTATTTGGAGGTCTTCACAAAGTTTCCTGAATCCCCTGCTGTCGAATTGCTTTCCGTTGTCGGTGATGATTGCTTGGGGGATTCCGAACCGACAGATTATATTTCTTTTCAGGAACTCTGTGGCCTTCTTCTCCGAGATGGTGGACAAGGGCTCTACATCTACCCATTTGGTAAAGTAGTCTATGGCCACGATTGCATATTTTGCCTGGCCTCGCCCTTTCGGCATTGGCCCTATGATGTCTAGCCCCCACTGTGCGAAGGGCCAGGGGCTGGATATGGTGGTCAGCTACTCTGCCGGCTAATGGTAGAGGTTGGCATTTTTCTGGCAACCTTCGCATTTCCGTGCTATCCTCACGCCATCCTGGTGCATGGTTGGCCAGTAAAACCCTTGCCTCAAGGCTTTGAAGGCGATTGATCTTCCCCCGGCGTGGCTTCCGCAGATGATCCCGATCCCTTCCCGTGTGGGGAACTTCAATTTCAAGAAATAACAGGACATTGCGGCCTTGGTTTTCATCATAAAGGGGCGGCCGACAATGACTTGATAAATGCTCATGCAGTCTACTACAGTGAAGTTTATCATGATTGTTCGGGTTTTGGGGGCGGCTCCGATCGTCATTGCTAGTTGAATTCTTCCCAGCGGGACGACCGTTGAACCCTCGAAACCGTACATGGGGGTGCTGTCCTCGGTTAGAGCTGTGTATTCTACCCCCAGGCTCTCCAAAGTTTCTTTGGAAATTATGTCTACTGCGCTCCCGGGGTCCACCGAGATTCTGTCCACTTCTGTGCCGCCGATTGTTGCTTTGATTATTAGTGCGTCGTCATGGGGGAAACTTACCCCCTGAGCGTCTTCATCGGTGAACATAATGGGTGTCGACCGATTTCCTCGTGGGTTTGGGATTTTTTCTGTTTTCAGCACCTCTGTCCCCCGTGCTCGGCTGTAATTCTTTCTCGACCGGTTAGAGTCCCCGGCCAGCGTTGCCCCTCCTGTGATGACGTTCACCTCTCGATTCCTTGCCCTTTGTCTGGCGGCCATGATCTCGTGGTCCTCGTTCCGGGCCAGGTCCTCCATTTGTTCCCGCAGGTCCTTGCATTCATCGGTTGTGTGCCCTTTTAGATTGTGGTGCAGGCAGTAGGATCTTTTGTTTTTTCTCTGTCTGGGGGAAACCTCCTGAGGTCGGGCTCTATTAAGAGGCCTTTCTCCCGTATCTCCATGATGATTTCCCCTGGCGGCTTGCTTAGGGGAATATACGCTTCCTCTCGGACCACATGGTTTACTTGAGTTGCGGTCCCTTTTCCTTGATCCTTTTGTGCCATTGGCTTGAACTCTTTGGGTCTTGGATTGAACTTCCGGAATTCTCTTTCTGGTCGCTGATGGTCTTCTCTCCTTGTCACCCTTTCTCTGGCGGTTGTCCCTCTCCGGGATACTTTTTCCTCGCTTTCTAGTAGGACATACTTCCTGGCTATCTCCAGTGAGGTAGCGTAGTCTGGTGTCTCATGGATCCTCAGGTGGGTCCATAGTTTCCCGACTCTTAGGGCCCCTTTCAGACTTTCCAGGGCTTCTTGGGATTCGTACCCTCCGACCTCGAGTACAGTGTTGTGATACCTTTCAATGAAGCTTTTCAGTGTTTCGTCATCTCCTTGTTTCATGAGCCTTAGTTCTCCTATTGTTTTTTTAGGGGTGCAGGCTCATTTGAAGTGCCGGATAAACGACTTCTTAAGTTGGGAGAAGCTCTGAATGCTCCCCGGGGCCAGACTTCTATACCATAGGATGGCGGGCCCACCTAAAGTTAAGGGAAATACTTTGCATATGGCGTCGCCCGTTACTCCCTTTACTTCCATCAGGAGGACAAAGTTTTCGATGTGGGATTTTGGGTCGGAGTGGCCTTTGTATGGTGCCATGGTCGGCATGTTAAATCGCTTCGGGAACTGTGCTGACCTTATCTCTTTCGTAAGGGGAGACCCCTCTTCCTCGCCTCGGGTGTCTCCCGCGCCGGTCTTGAGGCCTTCTCCCCATCTGGTCATCTCTTTTCTCAGCCAAGACTTTATTTCACGGGTTGTGCCCCCGTGTCGCCTTCTGTGTCCTTATGTTCGCCTGTCGTTCCGGGCGTGGTGTTCTTTAAGCCCGGGGGTCTCCTGTACGTCTTCATTGTACTTTCTATCTTCCCTCTCGGAGCTGTAAAATCTGTCGGAGGAGGGGTCGGGTGATTGTTCCTCCCCTTCTTCTTCCCATGTGTCTTCTGATCGTGGCTCTCTTCCTACCACTTCAGATCTTATCCCATAGGGGCCTCTCTTTCTGGGTCCCTCGTTTTCGCTTACATCTACTACTCTTTTCCCTCTTTCCCTCTCTTTCCTCCTCTGTCCGGTCTCGGTTTCAGTTTTCTCGTTGTTTGCTCCTTCCATTCTTTCTAGTCGATCCATCATAGACCTCATGCTATCTTCCATTTTTTTCATCCAGTCCATTGCCGGACCTCCTGGTTGGTGATTTCCGCCCTCCGCCATTTGTCTTATCACGTGAACTGCTTTTTGTGAATTTCCCCACAGACGGCGCCAACTGTTGACGGCGAATTTTGGTCTCAGGGTAATATGGGAATATCACCTCCGAGGTAATCCTCCTTCAACGGTGAATTTGTTTGGTTTATGGGGGACCAAAAGCAAATTTAGCGGGAGACGGGAAAACCAAAACCAATCGACAAAGAGATTTAACGTGGTTCGGCGGATTTTGGGATCCGACCTACGTCCACAAGAAAGAACAGAGTGGTACTTTTTATTACTCGAATACACTCCTCGGGTCCTTCTTTGCTTTTACAAACTGAAGCTTGATGATCTAATCTAATCCCTCACTCTTGTGATGATTTTCAGATGTCCTTTACACATGCTCTACCCTCCTATTTAAATAATACAGAAATCAGACTCCTATTTGCATAAGAAATCCTATTTGAACTCAATCTTCTCTTCTTGTAGGGATTCCTGATCCGGTATTGCCTTCTTCTTCCGTATTCCCTTTTGGATTCTGACTCCTTCTCCTTGTGAGAGTAGGAATATCTTTCTTATCTTATCCACAAGGATGGGGTGTTGTTTTGTCTTGAACACGGCTCGTTGTCTGGTCGGTCTTCATGAGGTCGGCCATGATAATCTTTTGTGCTGATAGTGTTTCTGCCGACCTCATGGTGATCGGTCACCCTGACCAAAGTGGTCGGTCTTCACATGCTGTGGTCGGGTCGGTTACATGATCTCATCCAGTCAGGGAATTTACCCTTTTGTCCTTGTCGTGCTGTTTTAAATGTTGTAGCGCCTGAAAACACCATCAACAACTTTAAAAGGAATTTTGTTTCGAGGCATTTTTCAAATTATAGACTATAGGGATGTGATGGAGAATTGAAACAAAATATAAGAATGTGATATGTATTTATCCTTAATCGATCATTTGTATCGACTATCCTGATTTTTTACTTGGAGCGTCATGCAATCTTTGTATGTTTGTTATTAATGGAACAGGTTTTATGAGCATAACATTTGAAAAATAATATTACAAATACACAATCACCATAGAAGTCAATTTAGTACCATAAATATCATTATGGTATAATCTATTTTGTATTATTTTTATTATTATTATTATTTTAATCTCAACTCAATATCATGTCAGTTTTTTAAAATGATTTACCTACACAAAGAGTTTTATTAGATATTTTAACAAGAATATCGCAATTCATCAAACGAACCTAACTGTTGGTCCACTGTCATAATTCATTGTCCCTAAATGGAACCATAATGATGCCATGGCTCCAATCCAAAGTTGAGCCTTCACGGTGATTTAACCTCTTATTTTTTACTTTAACTACTTATTTTTTAACTTTCCAATATGTGTCGAAGGTTAAAAGGTTATTTTCGGAGTGCTATTTAGTTAGTATTTTTGAATTTATAATCAATAAATATCAATAATTTTAATTTAGAAAAAAATATTCTTAATATGATTTGAATTACTTAAGAATACCGTTCATATTATAAATGATGTGATATTTTATGTATCATTGAATATTAGTATTGATGTATTAATACATTAATAAATAAAAAATTAGTTATTAATTAATACTTGAGCGAAAAATAATTGATGATAATTAGAGGTGGCATTATGAATCACGATATGATTACTCAATATATGTACGGCATGGTTTTTTCATATTCATATGGAAAAAAATTGACATGATAATAATTGTGTCATGTCATCTTGTTTATTAATAATGTTGTATCCTTGTTATACCACATCAACAAGCGTTTACTCATTTATAATACGAATAATGTTAGTGTATTCGTGTCAATACCACACGATTCTCCGTTTACAACATAATTTGTTTATCTGTTTGTGACACGAGTAATATTCGTGTAGTTGTATCAACATGATACAATTATCCTTTAACAACTCGTATACGACACATTTATTATCGTGTAATGATATCTTAATCGTATCAAATATGAAATTAGATTTGATTATTAATCATAATTAATAATATTATATTCATGTTTGATAATTTGACATGATTATTAAACAAATCATATTTATATTTGTTTAAACGAATCATTACATCCTACACCCCAACTTTCTTGGAGTCTATTATTTCTAATTGATAATGTGCCCTCGTGAACAATCTGAAGGATATCTCATACATCATTGGCTATCTCACACATAGAAATTCTCCTAAACTCTGTGGAGTAAACTACAACACATGAATAGCATCAATGGCTTTGATGTTCCTATTACTCACATCAAACTCCTCTTTTGTCCATGTAAGTTTATTATTAAGGAACGCTCTTATATGAACCTTCTAATGAAGATACCCAATCCCGACAAAGAACGATGGATAATTTATGGGTTGACTTCTATCCATATGAAATGGGTCAAGGATCGAGTTCAGACTCTAATACCAATTGAAAATTCAAATTTTGTCTAAGGTTCTGACCATGTGCGGTATTAACAACAACCACTTTAATCTAAGACAAGTCAAAGTTATAGCGACTATGGTATGAATTAATAAGAACCCTTAATTTCTGCAGTTATAAGATAAGGCCAATATATGACAGCAACAAAAAGAATCGACATCGTAATTTTTTTGAGAGGGTGGAAAACTTTCGAAAGTAAAAAAACCATTCGGGAATAGGCTCCCACCTGAATCCACTATAATGAGAAAACTTACAATGATGGTATATGACATATGGTGACAACTTCACTGACTCGAATACCTCTAGACTGTAATAACTCGAAGAACTCCATGAGCCTGCACCAAGCAGCCTTTTTTCAGAACCTCTAAAATCTCTGCGTGAATTCTGATCAACCCTGGGAACTCACAACGTTAGAACTCTAACTACCAATCTTCCTCTTTTAGAACTCTGAAGGCTTAGGAAATTGGGTTAGAGATGTGTTTTTGTGTTAACGGTTACCAAAGAACAATATTACAAAAGCAAAGAAGACAAGGGAATCAATGAAATCTTCTAGGTTGATTGTCAAGAATGAAGAAAATAAGTATATGGTGGCTCTCAGAATGGTGTTTCTTCACTTTTGTAAAATGACTATGTGTTTATTTCCTTGTGTAAAATTGGCTTAAAACGCGTCCAAAATAATCTACTTAAGCACGGGCGTTCGTATGCTCCTCAAACGCAAAGTTTCTGCCTCTGGACGTTTCAACGCTCCGACGAACGTTATGCAAACGTACGATGCAGACTGGTTTTGAGGTGAAATTTAAAATGCTTGTAACTTTATGTCCATAGGAAAATCATATTTTCTTTATATATACACGATCGTCTTCGAGTTTACTTTTCAACGACACTGACCTCATGTCAATTGGTGCTCTAAATCTTCTAGAATGTCCAAAAGAGTAAACGTCATTCTAATATCTTCATCTGATGTTGTTCAAATACTTGTCCAATTACTTCGAGACCTTCAAGACTCATTACAATTAATTCATTGAACTTATTTTATTAGGAAAATTGTCTAACACACATAGCACTAACCTAAACAAAATAGGCCACCCCATCAATATTAACATCAATAAACACATGAATGGTTGGTACTTTTTTCTGCTTCTTATCACTTTGCTGGCTATCACATAACTTGACCTTGCCATTAGGCCGAATCCCCCAATATTAATTGGGTCCATTCATTGAATCAAATATATTGAAGCAAGCATTAATTAAGCAGGACCATTTCACTTTCAATATTAGCATTCAATCTCAATCAATAAAATAAAACATAGTTTGGTTCAAGTCATTTCCATTTTTGATTCAATACAAACCTCACTTGTCATTTCTAGCCTTTGATTTCCATTGATTCTTAATAATCTTCTTTTCATTTTTTTCCACTAATTTTTTTAGCTTAATTTTGTTGGGTTTTTGTCACCTCCAGTTACTCAAATTGTAGAATCTAGCTACGAGATAATCTCGTAATTTGTGACTTTATTTTTGTTTCTCTAGATTTTGTGATTCCATGTCCTTTGAACTTTGGTCATGAACCAAACATCTCAATTTATGGCCATGCAAATTGGAAAGCATCCTAACGCACGCACATCGAAAACAAGATTCCTATCAATAAAGAATAAAAAATAAAAAATCATATTATATATTTGAAATTTGAAATTTCATTAAATTTTCGATTCGAATTCCTAATTTTGAATTGGAATTTAGAACTTTAATCAATGGGAAAATTAATTTACATACCTATATTTGGGCTCTTAAACCTATTACATTCTTATAGTTTGTAAAATACCTCAACACATCCCTCTAACTTAATTATTAGCAGAATTTGACATTTTTACCCCTATTGAATTTAGATAATTAACATTACAAAAATATTTAAATAAAAAATATGAATTATATAATTTTTTAACCAAAAAATCAAATTTAATTTGTAAGAATTTAAAATATATTAACAATTATACTCATATTGAAAATTTTAGTTTTCATTGTATACGTAATTTTTAGCTTTTTATTTCTTTAAATTAATTTTTTGTATGTATATAATCACTATTATATTTAAATAAATGAAAATATGTGAAGCGTTTATTTAATTAAATTAGAAAAGTTAAAAAAAATTACTCTAATACTCTAACTTAATATTCAATCTCTCATATGAATACATTTTATATGATTAATAGTTATAATATTAATTTAAATAATTATATTTATAGTTAATCTTTCTTTATTTAAATCTTTTTTTTTTGGTTAAAAAGAAAGTTTTTGCTAAGTGAAAATTTTAAATTCTTTTTTATTTAAATTTGGTTTAAGAGAGTTTTTGTCATTTATTTTTATTATTTAAATTTTGTAGGAGTAAAATTTTCAAACTAAACAAAAACTTTAAAAGGAATTTTGTTTCGAGGCATTTTTCAAATTATAGACTATAGGGATGTGATGGAGAATTGAAACAAAATATAAGAATGTGATATGTATTTATCCTTAATCGATCATTTGTATCGACTATCCTGATTTTTTACTTGGAGCGTCATGCAATCTTTGTATGTTTGTTATTAATGGAACAGGTTTTATGAGCATAACATTTGAAAAATAATATTACAAATACACAATCACCATAGAAGTCAATTTAGTACCATAAATATCATTATGGTATAATCTATTTTGTATTATTTTTATTATTATTATTATTTTAAATCTCAACTTCAATATCATGTCAGTTTTTAAAATGATTTACCCTACAAAGAGTTTTATTAGATATTTTAACAAGAATATCGCAATTCATCAAACGAACCTAACTGTTGGTCCACTGTCATAATTCATTGTCCCTAAATGGAACCATAATGATGCCATGGCTCCAATCCAAAGTTGAGCCTTCACGGTGATTTAACCTCTTATTTTTTACTTTAACTACTTATTTTTAAACTTTCCAATATGTGTCGAAGGTTAAAAGGTTATTTTCGGAGTGCTATTTAGTTAGTATTTTTGAATTTATAATCAATAAATATCAAATAATTTTAATTTAGAAAAAAATATTCTTAATATGATTTGAATTACTTAAGAATACCGTTCATATTATAAATGATGTGATATTTTATGTATCATTGAATATTAGTATTGATGTATTAATACATTAATAATAATAAAAATTAGTTATTAATTAATACTTGAGCGAAAAATAATTGATGATAATTAGAGGTGGCATTATGAATCACGATATGATTACTCAATATATGTACGGCATGGTTTTTTCATATTCATATGGAAAAAAATTGACATGATAATAATTGTGTCATGTCATCTTGTTTATTAATAATGTTGTATCCTTGTTATACCACATCAACAAGCGTTTACTCATTTATAATACGAATAATGTTAGTGTATTCGTGTCAATACCACACGATTCTCCGTTTACAACATAATTTGTTTATCTGTTTGTGACACGAGTAATATTCGTGTAGTTGTATCAACATGATACAATTATCCTTTAACAACTCGTATACGACACATTTATTAATCGTGTAATGATATCTTAATCGTATCAAATATGAAATTAGATTTGATTATTAATCATATTAATAATATTATATTCATGTTTGATAATTTGACATGATTATTAAACAAATCATATTATTTGACTATTATTATATTTGTTTATTACAACTTCATTACTCCTATTTACTTTAGTTCGTTCTGATTTGAACAAATATCCTAATTGATGGGTTACCAAACTTACGGCCACCACGCTGTACACGCCTACTTATTTCCTACTCTTCATAGTGAGAAAATCTTTGGTATAATAGTGGTACCACGTCATCCATGCAACAAGCCAATCATCTATTGCCACGCGTGCTAAAAAATTAAAAAATAATTAAAAATTAGGTATTAAATTTTACATGTCATTTTTTAATTCGCTGATGGTACCACGTCACCCATACCACTGTTGCACCAACGATTTTACTCCTTCATAGCACCCCCTATTTTCATTGAGTAATGTTATTTTTCTTGACGTAAATATTTAATTGTGCTTTTAAAAAGATAAAAAAAAAAAAATTATATTATAAAACATAATTTTTATTTTTTAAAAAATAAAATTAATTATTTATTTCGGATAAAGTATTATTTTATATTATTTTTTTCATTTCTCATCCCACGATTGCCCATCGGCCACGTGTTATTATTGGGTCTCATGTTGGCTGATCTTTAACGACTCCCATGCCACATGTGCTTCCACGTGCCCCATGACATCATTGATTGACGAAAAGAATACATTAGACACGGCCGGCGGTTCGGTTCCGGTTCGGAACCGAACCGAACCGACCGGTTTCCGGTTCCCCAAGTGTGGAACCGGAACACCGAATCGAACCGGAACCGAACGGTTCGGTTCCGGTTCGGTTCGGTTCAAAGATTTTTTTTTTTTTTTGAAAATTAATAAAAATAAATGAAATGAATTTTATAAATAAAAAAAATGTATTATATTGAAGAGCTTGAGCTTAAATTTTTTAAAATTTAAGTTGCCTACGTATCCTCCAAGGGTGAGAGGAATCAAAGCTCACGTAGTTCCATTACAAGTTTTAGACATATCCCATTTGTAAATTATAATTTTACAATTATCAATCATCATTATCAGTTGATCCTTCGGCTCCGGTTCCGCTTGCACTTGTTGCAGAAGCATTATCGAACAAATCTTCAAAATCATCGGGGGCATCTTCTTGTTGTCTCAGATCAGCTCGAGTCCAATCATCCACACAAGCTGTTGCTTCTAGAGTGCTTGGATGTAATGAAGATCGCCTAACTTCCAATATATTACCTCCCAAGCTGAAGGCTTGCTCAACCGCAACGGTGGAAATAGGTGCTGCCAAGATCTCTTTAGCAATAATAGATAAAACATGATATATATTTTGATGCCGGTTCCACCATTCAAGGATTTTAAAATTTTTACTGCATAAACTTTCATTAGAAATCTCAAAATTTGTAGATAAATAATTATATAATTCAGGGTTATTAGTTGTTGTCGTATCCCTGGATTTTTTATTTCGTTGCAATAACCAACGATCCCCTGCGCTAAGTCTTGTTTGAATTACCGGTTCGCTACTACTAGATTGACCTAATGTTCCTAAGTTATATCTTACAATATAATCATTAAATAAAGTAATTAAATCACTTCTTAATTTCGTCATTATGCTCGTAATATCAACATCATCTAATATTCCTAAATAACCATAGTAAGCTTGTAAACCACCATTCAAACCTTCTAATTTAAATATAGGATCAAAAACAGCAGCAATAAGTTAAAGTAAAGGAATTTCTCTAAAATAATTCAACCATTTTACATTCATAGCAGTAATGGCTTCGAGCAAAACAATATCATTAGGGTCGTCACTGTCAACATGTTCATCGAGAGTGCCAACAATATTCAAACTCTCAAGAAGAAATAAATGTGCTGTATGATAATAAACACCGCTAAAAAGTAAAGTAGCATCATTAAAAACTCTTAAAATATCTAAAAAATTTCACAAATATCTCATTGACTAGGATAAAGTGTGATATTTTGAACATGTTGAGAAAAAAAACTACATAATGCATCTTGTATTGAAATGCTTGACATAAAAGAAAATAAGTAGAATTCCAACGTGTTGGAACATCTCTTGAAAATTTAATCGGTTTAATACCATTTATTTTACAAAACTTGGTCCATTCTCTCCTAACTTGAGAATATGACCAAATACAGTTAAGTGCCGTTTTAATTGGATCAAGGAAAGGTGATAATAATTTTAGTATGTCTTGCACACATATGTTAAGGACATGACATGTACAACGAATATGAAAAAATTGACCCCTAAATTTGGTTCACATAAGGATTTTAAATCATGAATGGATGCAGTATTTGCAGATGCATTATCAAATCCAATTGTTAAAATTTTTTCTACTAAACCATATTCATCAAAAATTACCTTCATCATTCTATAAATATTATGTGCAGTATGTGGGTCATCAAAAACTCTAAATGCAATAAGTCTTTTTTGCATGGTAAATGATGCATCAATCCAATGACAAGTCACACCCCATGTATGAGTGTGTTTGCCAATGGTCACTCCAAATATCAGAACATATAGAAATACGACATTTCATCTCTTTAAATATTTCATTTAAAATAATTTTACCATTTTTATATAATTTGAAAATATGACGTTTTGTTGTGTTTCGAGTCATTCTACATGCAGCAGGGTTTAAAGCATTATGCACGTAATTAGTAAAATGAAGTTTTTCACCAAAGCTTAAAGAAAGATGTGCCATACATGTTAATTTCGCAAATTCTTCTCTATTTTTTGCATCAGAATATTTAAATAAATCTACACTACTCGTACCTCTACTAGATGATGCGTACCTGGCCATTTGAGTCTACGTCGTATCAATGCCAAATTCAACCGGATGATGTTTCTCCATGTGCTTGATCATATTGCCGTATCCACCAGAAAATTTATAGATAACCCCACAATAGTTGCAAATTGTTCGTTGTGAACCATCTTCTAGGTGTTCCAAAGTAAAATGAATTTTGAAAATATCCGAGGACCGAGCCTTAACTTCTCTTCTCCGTGATTGTGCACTTACACTAGGGCCGCTCTCTTGGGTTGACATATTTGACATAATGTTCTCAGATGAGCTTGCCATTTTTTGTTTGAGAAATTAGGAAGAAAAATAAGAAAATTGAATAATTGCGATGCGAATGATAACAAATTAACAACTAAATGAATTGAGATTGAGAATAAGAATATAAGATTATAAGAGAATTGTATTGAAGTAAGATTGAGAATAAGAGATTTATAGAAAATGAGAGAGTTGAGAATTTGGTGTGATGAAATTATGAAAAATGAATCCTATTTATAGAATTTTAGAATTTTTTTGATACCAAAAATGCCCCTAAATATAACCGTTTTATTACCGTTATTAGGGGTATATTAGTAATTTATATTTTATATAATAAATATAATATAATTTTTTTTTTTTTTATTTGGGCAGGGACCCAACCGGTTCTGAACCGGAACCTTGGCCGGGTGGGAAGTAAAGTTTGAATCCCTAAACTTTTGAATTTTTCCAAATAAGCAAAGTGATTTCCAATTTTAACTAATGGGTCTCTAGCCCCTATTTTAAAGATAGTGGTTATTCTTTTCATATCAAATTTAAATAGATAGGTAAAAAATATGAATAATTTAATTTCTTTTATTTTTACAACATCTCAATAGAATATCTTAAAAATATTACTATCATATTTATTTTGCTTATAGATATTATTGGTAAAAAAAGATCAAAAGATAATGCTCACCCTTTATCTTTAAAAAAAAATAATATGAAAGAAAATAAGAT
>SKCR01029895.1:0-37380 GCA_019454045.1 Zanthoxylum bungeanum
AATAATATAATGACTAAACGAATAAACGAATATTCGTATTCGATTCGTTTAATAAACGAATCGAATACGAATCCTGATATTAGGATTCGTTTAATAAACGAATCGAATACGAATCCATGATATTTTGATTCGATTCGTTTAGGATTCGATACAAATTTGATTCGTTGATTCGTTTTGCCACCCTAATGAAATTACAATACTCAATATTGCAAATGCAAGCAAACCAATGTTGACTGCACGTCTATTTTTTCAATAAAAATCAATGAGTCACATGGGGTCAAAAAGGTCAGATGCCTTATGTGGACTTAAATATTTTTTCCGTATTAACCCCAAAAGTTTAACTTATTTTTAACAATATGCCTATTATTTGGAGAAATTTTCATGCGAATCCTATATTTGAACTTTTTTGTATGGTACTACTTTTAAATAATATTTTTACAATAATTTATGTATATATAACTTAAATATTTTTAAGTGTGTTACTATAGCGGCATGTGGCGGCTCACTATTAAATTATAATTAAATTAATAAATTTTTAAATAAAAATCCTATTACTATAATAATACATTAAATTGTAAAATTAATTTATCTCTAAAATTTATTTTATTATTAAAAATTAAAATAAGAAACCTATTATAAAATAAAAACATAATCTCTTATTAAAAATAAAAATATATTCAATTAATACATGACACTTAATCTCTACAATAATTTTTTATTATTAAACAGAGCATGTATTCATATCATGTATCCAACCACTTTTATAGGATTATAAACTTATATTTGCTGAATTTCCAGAACAGCTATCAATGTTTTAATGCAACTTTGATCATGGTTAAGTTCTTACCAAATTGGTTTGGCTTAAAATTAATTTATGTATGAACAATAAGTGATAAATGAAAAAGTAATTGTTTTTCTTCTCTAACATGCATGAGCCCTTTTTTTTTTTTTTGGATAACCGGGGTGTCCGGGCCAGCTTACGCGCACCTCGACTAATCCCCGGGACCTGTGCCTCGTGCCCTCAGAAGTTTCCCAACACATATCAGGGTAAGTCGCTGGCTTTTCACACCAGGGGGCATGACCCCAAAGAAATGCATCTAGTGTGATTCGAACCTTGAACCGGAGAGGGAGCAAACCACTCAAACCCAAAGCTTTTACCACTTAGGCAACCCATTGGGTTAACATGCATGAGCCCTATTTAAGAGAAACACACATATAAGTTCAATATTTTTATACTCTCTTAACGTGCCACAATATGATTTAATTTCTTAAAATAAAAAAATAGAGATTAAATCAGATTAAATTACTTCACTAATCAATAAATATAATTAAAAAATCATACATACTTCAGGTCCCTTTTATATTAACGACAAATTTTGAATGACTCATTTTATATAATCTATATATTTTATTACATTTAGCTCACTAATTCTCATATGATATAATTCTTATCAAAAGGATTTATTTAAAAAAAAAAAAAAAAAAAAACTCATATATCTATTTCTTTCAATCAATGAATTTGAAAGATTCTTGGAAGTAAATTTATTGATACAAGCAAATCCATTCAATAAAACATAAAAATAAAAATATTCATATATAATTAAATCCAACAATTCGAACATTAGCCAAAAGTTGAGCTTTCAAAATATAAACTTTCACAGAAATCAATATATACAAAATAATAAACCCGCACAAAGTGCAGGGCCATGTGATAGTTGGGAAAAAATTTTGATGCCATTTTATACAATAGTTTATTTACATTAAAAAAAAAATGTGTCGAGTGTCATTTTATAGAATGAATTGGTGGTATCCAATCAAAATAAAATAATATATATAAAATTTCTCTTTTTTGTGTATTGATTTTAACTTATAACTAACATTTTATAATGCTATAAAAAAAATTAAAAATGACGAAACACAATAAATTTAGTTATAATTAATTTTTTTTAGAAAAAGATGCATGCAAATAAAATAGTACTTAAAAGTAGCACAATCATACTGAAACAAAAAAAAAAAAAATTATTTTTTATTTTTTATGTGTAAGTGATTGTGCTATTTTATGTATATGTATCATTACTCATTAGAGAACTATATAGAAGATGTTGATGATTGTTTTTTCGTTCGAATTGAAAAATAGATAATTCCCTCTCGAATAAATCTCTCTTGAATAGTGAAATTGTTTGGTTAGTAATGAATCACACAAATTTAGCAAGCAGACAAAATAAACATAGAGTTTTCGTGGTTCGTGGGAGAGTGATGTAACATCCCCGATCTGAGAGATGTTACCGGTAGGGGATAACAGTACTAACCTCATAAGCCTCTGACTATATAACCATAATAGGAGCTAATATACTTTTCTTTATATGACTATACTTGTGTGAGACCGTATCTCAACTCAAGAACAAAGAAAACAAACTCAATATTAATTGATGTATTTAATATTAAGTGTTTTACAATGACTACATACGACCACGACTTATACAAGACTCATACTTGACTATAACTGGACTGTCACTATGTCTCTGACTCATACTGGTGGACTCCATCCCTAGTGACTGCATCAGTATCCTTCCTCCCAAACTCGTCCTCCGAGAATCCTGCAAAACATAAAGATGATTTGGAATCTGGTTGATACTAGAGCCCTCGTCGAAGGAGATTACGATTCCGGTGGATAATCTCACTTTCTCGTGATTTTTCTTCATTCTTCAAGGCTTCACTACTTGTTATTCTTCCTTGATTTATCTTCTCTCTTTCTTCTTTTCTTTTTCTTCCTCATTCTTCTTCTTCTTCTTTCCCTCTATTTCTCCTTTACGTATTATTCTTTATTTTTTTTTCCCAATCTCCTAAACCTTGAATAGTATCCCTCTTATATAGTGGGACTTAAATGATATAAGGAACAATGTAGAAGAATGTAGAAAAATGGAGAAGTTTTGAGATTTTATCACTTGGGTCTGAAATCACTATTCATCCGAATTTTTTACTTGCATTTTTTACCTATTTATGGTCTGAATTTGGAAACATGTTCAACGCAAAAGTTTTAGATCTTGATCTCAGATTTTCGGTGATATAAAATTCATAAAAATTGGAGTTCGTATGAAAATGTTACGCCTCAAATACCACGGGTTGTCCAAAGGGAACTATGTATAGTCTCGTCCCGAGACTTCGAGGAATTTACCGATCATCCCCAAAGTCATTCCATGAGCATATTTGAGTCCCATTATAATTTATTTTTCGTGCCTTCATCCCATACGTAACAGTACCACTACAGGCAGTAGTAAAATCTATCGGTCGTTACAAATTCTCCCCCCTTAAATAGGATTTGTCCTCGAATCATTTCTGGTGTCTATCTCGCGATCTTCCTAGAGAATATTTAGAGATTCTACTATACTTATCTTCTTGTCTCTAACCTCTATTAGTTACTTGATTTTTCCTCTTTTCTCTTTTCTAAGTTCTCGTTTATAAGACTTCTGCTGAGTATCACTGACTATTTCTTTCCTGGACCTTTAGTTGTACTCAATATATCTTATCTCCAAGATCTCTTTCTTATAGGTCTTTACTTATGCTCCACAATTTCTTAATTTGATCAGATTCCTAATGGTTGATACTTTGACTCTTACTAATATTCTACATGTACTTAGTATTCCTTGGTCCATTTGTCCAACTTGATCTTATTATTCTTTCTCATCACTTGACTATTAACTCTCTATACATCCTTTACAATCTTCAACATTGTATAAGCTTTTCTTCTCCAAGTTCCAAAATTTCTGCTTCCTAAGGGGGTTTTGGAGTTTTCTAACTTACTGATATTTTCTAGGGGTTCCTTTGGTTTTGGTTATGGTTAAAGCTTATATTCTTTCGTATTTTGCTTTCAAAGGTCGTTACTCACATTCTTGCCAATATTTTGTTGCTCGAGGATTCATTTTCTATGACAATCTCAGCTTTGCACTAACTTATTTCGTCGTTTTCGTACTATGATACGAATCTACCAAACCACCCATACCTGTGGCTTAGGCCATCCCAAACCCGTAGTGGTTTGGTCAACTAAGTATGGGGCTGGGTACCTTATATGATTACTTTAACCAAAAATTTCTTTGTTATTACTTACCATTACCTTTACTTATTAAATAATCTTTTCCTACCGTCATTGCATTCTAAACAGTCTCACTCCTTTGACTTCTCTGGTATTCTTTCATCTTCTACTTCATTCTATTATCTGTTAAGAACTTTTTGTTAGTGTCATAGACATGCCACGGGATCTCTAAGCGTGATTAGTGTGTGAGTAAATCAAGAAGTTTGTGGAATAAACATACAATGATCAGATTTGACTTTCAAAACTTTTCATGGATGTTGAAGCTTACAAGCCCTCTTTGTTGTTCCAAACTCATGGGTGAGTATCCCGATCACCTTCATTTGACTCCTTTATGTGCTAGCAAGAACAAAATGAAACAAATTTTATCTCCTAAGGAGAAGTAAATTTGCCCAAGAGGGAGGGAAGCAATCGGCCAATTTTCAAAAGAAAAACCAATTGCCTTTTTCGGCCATTCACCAAAAGTCAGAGGCCAATTTTCAAATGAATTCAATGGCCAATTGCCTTTTTATTTCTCAAAGAAAAGCAAGAGCTGCTTTCGGCCAAATTAATTTTTATTCTTCAAAAGAAATAAATCAGAGGCCAATTCCTTCTCGCCAAAATCAAAGAGAAGAAGCTAGTGGCCATTCGGCCAAACAGAGAGAGGTGGTCATTCGGCCAATGAGAGAGAGTTATAATGATTTTCCAAAAATTCATTAATTAATTTTTACTTGGTAGGTATGATGTGTATTAAATCCAATTTACTTTATTGCCAACCATTTATATCAATTGTTGATAATTGATGTAAGTCATGGGTCCCACCCATTTAATTCCAAATTTAGTTGGCTTACAAAACACACTTTGGTCTCGGATTTGTTTAATCCGATTAAATGAATTTTCCGTCGCGACGCAATTAAATCTAATTTAATTAAATAATAATGCCCACAAAATTATTACGAAAGTCGCTTACGAATTAATTCTAAATTAATTCGTTCGCCCAAATTAAAATCCAATTTTAATTCCGCTATGAAATCTAATTTCAATTAATATATCTAATATATTATTTTAGCCCAATTAAATAAATTAAATAGTAAAATCCAATTTCACCATTAAATTTACTTTGCCGATTATGGATGCTGGTTTTCGCCCGATGTCCACAATCGAGAATTTGTAGGTTGAGGGCACTAGCGATCCTGCAAAACAAAGGTAAAGTAAGCGGGAGTAGACTACCCACCGGTGTGGTGGGTGTCGGGGCACTCCTACACTCAAGTCAGTGATGAAAGTGATCTATTAATACCGTTCAAGGAGGAGCAAGGTTAGAGATTACCTTGATTCCTGTGAGCTACAGTGTGGGCTGTAGGTAGGAGGTCTATAAAGAGAATATTGCTTGAGCTATGGGTAGAAGAGCTTCAATCCCCCATTTCTCTTCTGGACTTTGGTTCCCTTATAGGCGATTCCATGTGGGACTCATGAATGCCTTAATTTTCATATGTTTTGGGTGTTTGTAACAGTCGAGTCATGAAGAGGCAGTTATAGGCAGTCATGAAGCAGTTATGGGCAGATAGTTATGAGTCTGGACGTTTCATAGGTTGACATTTATAGGGGTTCATGTATTGGTCTTTGGGTATGGTGTTTCTCCGAGCCTGGGCCTGCACAATGTCTTTGGGTTCGGTTAGGGGATTTCAGGGGTGCATTTAGCAGTGGGCCTGAGGCGAAAGGTCGAAATTACCCTTGGACCAAATTTGACCCGTACAACGATTAATTCCAAATTAATTGCGTTCTCTCTTCTTCATAAATTAATCCTTGACTCCAACTTGAGCCAAGTTCCGTTGATCTCCCTCTTGTCATCGCCAATGCTTCTACTTGTTTCGAACTAGATGATTTGTCTTCTTTTTTTTATGCCTAGACTCTTCTTCCAAAGCAGCAGCTGCAACTTCGTCAAAGACTAGATTATCAATGACAACATTACTTGTCAAGTTGATGATAGGTTGATCAAACAAATCAGGTAGACTTTGAAGTAGAATCTTTGCACGTTCATTTATAGATATACTATAATCCAACACAGTGAGTTGGGAAAATAATATGTTCAAGTTGTTGATATGATCCATCATGAATATGGACTCACTCATTCGAAAAGTGTAGAGTCTCATCTTCAAGAAGATCTTGTTGTGTAATGACTTGACATCGTATAATTTGGTAAATGCATCCCAAATCTCTTTTGCAGTCATTTTCTCTGCAACACTATATAACACAGAATTTCTTAAGTCTAAACACAAGTTACCCATAGCGTTGTCATCCATATCCTTCCATTTTTTCAGTCATATTTTATTTCTCTCTCTTCAATTGTCGCCAAACAATTATTTTTTCTCTCAAGATTGCTTTTATTTTAAGTTTCCATAGGGAAAAGTTGCTCCCGTTGAACTTCTCAATTTCAAATTTTACTGCCATGTTTTTGATGACGATCAGCTTCTCACTTAAATCGGCTTTTACTATTTCACCGTGAGTAGGACCATATATGTGAATAGTATCATATATATGAATAGTACCATACGATAATAGTACTATATTGTATATGTGAACAATCTTCGTGAATAGTATTTATGAATACTAACCTTGAACCTGAAGCGCTGATACCACTGTTAGGGGATCGTGGGCTGAAGCTGACACGCAAGTAAAGTGAAAATGAGAACAATCGTTAGTTCATGAGGCGTTGCCTAACATATAATAATACAATAATAATTAAGAGGATTAGCCTACCATTAATATTAACAATAAAATAAAGCAATGAAATACAGATTTAACGTGGTAAACCTTCAATGTAAGGAAAACATCCACGGGCAAAATTAGAATGATTTCATAATAGTGAAAAGAATTTTACAACTTCTCCCTAAACAGAAGGAGTGAACAGTCTCACACTTTCTTAGAATATGAGAATTACAACTTTATCACAAACTATTAAGAAGAAATAATATTTTTCTCTCTTAGAATACAAAGGATTTGGTTGAGAATGGAATGAAGAAAATAATGAAATGAAACTTCTATGTATAGGCATGAAATTCACTGTGCAAATAGTGAATTTTAATTTTTTTATTATTTTCTTTTTATACATGTGAGACCCACCTACATAATTAATATAATTTTTTAATATAAAATTATTGCACCTTTCGGTGGTGCAATAATTTAACAGATAATGCCAATTTTCTAGGGACGTTTTTGGGAATTTTTAAATCATTGAACTCAAAAGTTGAATGCATTTTGCGATATCGCACCCAAAAACTGAGTCTAATTCCTAAGCTAGTTGCACCTAATGTAATGCACACATACACATGTATGCACCTGTATAACTGTATTTGCACCTTAACATATTTAACACTGCTAAATCTGCACTGTACACTAATTTTTGCGTATGGGCCCTGTAAGTATTTAGGGTTAGCGCGGAAGTATTTATGTATCTGTAATTTAAAATTTTCTTCCAAAACCACTTTAATGATCGTAGTTATGTCGTTGTAGATATAAAAAAATATATTAATAGAATTAATCTCTATTATTTTTATAACATGCATTCAAATAAATTTTATTTATCAACATAAATAATATTTAACAATAATAAAACATACCTAAACGTTTTATTATTTTCTTGAGCCTTTCTTGAATCTTCTCTTATCTTAGTGTGCCAAACATTGCACCTCTAGAAGACACACAAGTTCTCATCTAAGAACAAATTGCTCCCACTTGAGAACAAAGAAAACTATTTTCTTTCTAGGATGTTGAAGTATAGATTTATAAATTCAAAGAAACAGTTTTCTTTGAATTAATCTTAGAATAACTTCGGGATGGCCAAGGGAAAATTCTACGCCCTTGGCCGAAAATATCATATATTTATAGTGCATGGATTACTTTATCTGTATCTCAATACAATAAGGACACTCTAAGATCTCTCCCAATCAAATTAGGTCTCTTTAAGATTCTTTCCCAAATAAATTAGGAAACTTAATTAAATAAGGTTTCCTTATTTAATCTATATTAAGACTCTAATTAATTAGGGTGCTAGCCTAATAGATTAAATATTATTTTGACTCAATAATTAATTAGCTATTAATTAAATAATTTGTTTATTTTAATTAATAATTAATTAAAATTAAATTTAATTTAATTTAATATAAATATCAAATAATTATTTAAACAATTAAATCTAATTTTATATTTCGAATTTATTAATCAAATTAATATTTATGAAATATCTTGATTATCCTAACCCAATTAGGAAATCCTATTTTGCCAAAATAATAATTTATTAACTATTAATAAACATCATTGAATTTATAACGTAAATGAAAATTATATTTTGTGCGACTGTCCTAGGTTCATTATCGAGTAGCCATGAAATAATATTAACTCTTTACTATTCCATCTCTGTGGTATCCCATAGACCATAGGTAATCATCTAGCAGCAAGTCAAGATCTATAGTCGATGAATAAAGTGGAAAAACATATAAACTTGTTAGAATACACTTTGAGCATATCATCTCATTCCTTCTGATATTTATGTTTCTTATCGAGTTTAGGATCATAATAAGTTCAAATCTTTTTTACTAGAGACATTTTTAAACTCGATCTTGTGGATTTGATATCTCTAAGATATCGACTGCTTTGGCCAAAGACTTGTACCCACAACTTTGAGTTTTCTTGAAACATCTCTAGCTTTTATTATCAAAGCTATTAGATATCATCTTGAAGCATACGTGACTTCGTATGTTAATCACTCAAAGCCATCTAGTATTTTTTCTAATGACGTGGATAGTCGAATGAGGATATACTAGTGACTAAGAATACTATCGCATAAGTCATCAGTGATCTTAGGTCAAAGGATATGACGGCACTAATGTATTATTACGAAGATCAATGACTTTAGATAATATTAACAAGTGATCTTACGCTTCTGTGGTCGTGTTCGATATTTCATTCAGCTAATGAAAGTATCTATTATTTGTGTTCTTATGATATGAGATTCATCATCCATTCTATTAACATCATATGTCAATTTAGGCGACACACAATAATATTGGTCAAGTGATATATTATTGTCATGTATAATAATCACATTTTACTAAGAACTTAATTTAAGATTTATTCGTATAAATATCGTTGACTATCATAATCACAAATGTCTTTTGGATTAACGATATTCATCTGACATAATGCTTAGGACATATACATAAAATATGGATGTAATGATGTGTAGAAAATAAATGTCTATTTTTAATGAATAATAAATTATATTACAAAATATTTTACCTTAAACCATGACATCCACAACAGATTTTAGGGCATAAACTCTAACAAACTCCCACTTGCATTAAAGGTAGTTGTTATGATACCCAATGCTCATCTTCTCAAGATAACGCTTCATTTGTTCTTGGCTTATAGGTTGTAACATCTTGTGATCTCGACTACTGTTATATTGTGGGACGCGTGATGCATGATATAAATCATGTTCAAACATGTATACACTCATGAAACAACTTTTTGGATATTCGGCGAATTCCTCATAGTTTCGATACGAAAATTATTTTAAGATTCAATACAGACAACCGTTAGTATTCATGTCGTAACGTTTTCATACGATCTTTGATTTTTATGAACTTTATATCGTAGGAAAACTAATATAGAGACTTACAATGTTCGAGTTTAATATTTATCCAAATTCGAACCAAAAGCAGGCCAAAAATATACTCAAAATTTTGGATGAATAGTACTTGCAGACCTATCTAGAGAATTCTATATTTCTCTTCAAAATTTTGATTTTTCTTCATATCAAAATATTAAAAATTAGTCAAATTGGCCCCTATTATAAATAAGAGATACTATTCATTAATCCCCAATATTTGAGAGAAATGGAGAAATGTGAGAAAGAAAGAAGGAAGAAGAAAGAAAGAAGAAGAAAGAAGAGGAAACAAATACAAATCCTCGCATAACAAGCTAAGAAGAAGATTAGTAACCATTGAAGACTTGAAGAGTGAAGGAAACCAAGTAAGTTAATTTAAGGAAATATTGACCCAAATCTTGGATTATGAAATTTTGATTGTATGAAGCTATGTTGGTGTTTGACATACTAAGGATTGCATTTAGTGGGATAATGAGCATGGAAAGTGATTGTATTAAGAAATATTCAAATTTATGGAAATTCTAAAGTTGAGCTAAAGAAAAGTTATGAGGTTAAAGAGTTGTTTTGATTATGAAATATTGGTGTAAAATGCATGAAATTGTAGCTTAATATAGTGGCTTATGTAATGATTGTAGTGGAGACGTGTTGGGAATGTATTTGGGCAAGTTGGACATTATAGAGTTATGTGAGGCCTTGGAAAATTAGCTTAGCGTCGCAACGCCCAACACCCCCGCGTCGCGACGATTCCTATTGACTTTGATGTGTCATCTATTAGGAATTCATTCGGTGAGTCATTCAGTGCTCATCAAATAAACACTTACATGTCTATACGAGTCTCCCAGACTCATGGTTCATTAGGATAAATCATCAGATGGAGTCTCGATGTACGACATGTTTTCAATAATTTTCCGGCTCCATAATCCTCACATTTTGAACGTGCAATATAAACACAAATTTGGACAAAAGCATAACCATTAATTTGATCTCATAGCACGTACATGGATTGGATGAGGATAGATTCGGACATAAAATAGGAACAAACAGGTGATTAAAAAAAAATAAATTAAAACGATGTTATTTTAATTGAATTTCAAAAAAAAAAAAAAAAAAAAAAAACCGACCACAACCAACGGCATCTTTTACTTTTGTTTTTGTTCCCACTGTTTCCTTTGTCCTGTCATTTTTCGTATTAGATCGAGTGGCAAAGGCTTTCCCTCGTGTTAAAATTACCAAAAATTGAGTTCCCCACATGCACTGCAAGTCACTTTTATTTTTTAACACTTGGCTAATAATGTGTCCTTTCTTATCGGTGCTCATATTTCAACCCAGAGAGTTTGTGGCCAAAAATAAATAAAAAGAGTGAGAGAGTGATATTTTCATTCGGTATAGAAATTGATTTATCAATTTAAGTTTTTATATATTCTTAATAGTTCATTTCATTTCAAAAATGGGGTGAGATCTTGACTTTAAAGGCCCTTAATGTAGGGGTCTAAAAAACATACCTAAATTCGGTGTTGCATTGAGCTCTGTATAAATTATCATTAGTAGTTATTAGATAAGAAATTATAAATAAGTAATTTTTAACCGTCCATTACTATAAATGAACGCATAATAAAATATTATAATAATTAAGTATAAAAAAGATCAACACTAGATTCAAATCCATAAAAAAAATAGGGGTGAGTCGATTGTGGGCTACTAGATGAGGCCCACTCAAGAGTTGGACAGAAATGTAGGTTCATCCAGGATTCAGTGGGGTCCATAAGTAGGCTTAAAAAGAATAGAATAGGTGATGAGCGGAAAATATATCAATATTTATCGCTCATTTTACTTAATATTTTATATAGTTTCTCGAGTTTTATGAACGTTTTGATGTGTTTTTATTTATTTTACAGATAAATTAAAACTGGGACTCAATGGAATCAATCAGGACGAAATATGAAACAAATAAGGGTAAAAACTGGACTTGATATTTGGAAACTTGAAATGGGGATCTAACGAAGTACAATTTCAGAAATTTCAGCTTTGCGCAATTTTCATATTTTCGCCATAACTCTTTACTCCGATATCAGATTGAGGTGATTCAATTTCCAGATGAAAAAAGATGCAAAGATTTACAACTTTGATACTCATAAGAATTTCGAATTCTAGAGTTTTCAAGACCGAAATTGATGAAAAATCCAAGGTGTGTTATGTGTAATTATTAAAGTCATTATCAAAAAACAAAAAAACAAAAACAAAAAATGACTATTTACAATTGTCAAACTTTCACCAAACATGTTTTGTGTCATGTTGGGTGACATGTTTGGTGTAGAAATTGGTGGAAGCCTTTATATTTGCCTATAAATAGCATGCCAAATTTGATGTAAAACTCATGTTTTTTTCTAGGATTTTTCTGTAAAACTTAGAAGAGAGTGTATTGTGTGTTTAATTTCAGTTTTCTTATATTTTCTTTTTTTTTTTAGTAATAAAATTATGTATGTTTTCATTCAAGCATGAGTAGGTAATTTCTTTCTAAGTGACAGCTGATTACCGCCTATATGACTGGTTATGGACCAATAATAACACCGCCTTTATGGTTGGTTTGACTTAATTAATTGGATAATAAATTTTATATTATAATAAAGTGAGATTCCTACATTTGAATATTAAAAGTGGATCCCTCAACTCCACCATTTTATTTTTATTGTTTTAACTTTTAAGTTTTCAACTTGTTTTATTATGTTTTGTTTATTTATGTCTTTAGTAATCTTAGGTATGTGTTGTAACTAAATACAGTATCTAGGGTTGTGATGAACTCTAATATCAGTGGTTTTATAAGTTGATTATTTTGTGTCTTGAGTAGGGGTGAACACAATTTCGGGTCAAACCGCGAACCGCATCTATCGGCACCGCACCGAACCGAACCGCGCGGTTTGAAAAAATATTAAAAATGATTTTGAACCGCACCGAATCGAACCGCAAATTTCGGGTCGGTGTGCGGTTTTACCAATGTCAAATCGCGAACCGCCCAAACCGCAAATTTTGACTCGAACCGCGACCCGAACCGCCTAAACCGCCGACCCGCGTTCAAATTAAATATTATTTTAGATTTTTCTTCTTCTTTAACTATGAAAATTAAGATATTTAATGATCATATAACAATATGTAATGAATAAATGAAAATTATGTAATTTTTCTTCAATTATAATGTGAAAACACACAAAATTTTCTTAAAAAATTTATAATCCAAACCGCCGACCTGAACCGCCCAAACCGCTAAACCGCCAACCCGAACCGCCGTGGATTTCCTTATCAATTTGCGGTTTCGTTTTCTAATTTCCCAAACCGCCAACCCGCGCGGTTTGAAATAAAAAAACGAAAAACCGCCCCGAACCGCACCGCGAACACCCCTAGTCTTGAGTGATGTACTGGTTTATTTATTAAGTCTTAATCTTAATGCTTCTTGTTGATTGGCTCCCAATAAGATTGATGTGGTAAACTTAAAATGAACTTAGAAAAGAGATTTTAGGTTTTAGCCTTAGACTCAATAGCTCACGATCTCACCTTAGAGATTTCCTTTCAGGATAGGAATATACCTGTTGGGCGTGAGTAGCCATAATTGGAACTTGACCTTAATGAATTCAGAGTTTCTTAGTTAACATAGGAATATAGTTAATTGAGTTACTTTGGGTGTTTGCATCTGACCATCGGAAGAGGCTTTTGTATATTTTCGTGTTCTAGGTTAATAAACTGATATATTACACAAGCATAAGGTAATCTCTTCATTTTTAGAAGAATATTGGAATGATTCACAACCCTAAATAGTTTTATAATATTGATTTCTTTTAATTTACTTTTGCATTGTTTTATTTACTAGTTTTTAGATAAAATCACCAACAAAACAACAATCAATCTTTTAGATACTTATAGAAATTTAACTTCAATAATTAATAGCATAGATATTAAGTCCTCGTGAGATCGATACATTTTATACTATTTGAACGATACGTGCGCTTGCATAACGTGAGTGATTTCACAACACCGATCACTAGGAATATTAAAATATATATATATATAATTCATTTTATTTCAAGTGTTAAAAACAGTTAAAGACTTAAAGTTTAAAAATATTAAGATATTTTAAATAATAAATTTGTTAATGAAAATAACAGTTATCTTTTAATAATAATGTTTTTTTTTTATCATTCTTTTAACACCAAAAATGAAATATTTGGTAAATATATATCAGAAACTCATGTAATAAAAAATAAAAACGAATTTTAAAGGAGTTGAAAGTGTCAATTTTCATTTTAAAAAATAAAATAAAATAAAAAAGAGGAAAAGGAAAGAAAGATCTTCCTTGCTAGCATATATATGTAATGCAACTAAGGGGGGAGGAAATAAAAAATATTGAAGTGAAAGGAAGAAATGGAGGGTGAGAATACAAAAGCAAAAATCCTCATCTTTGGGGGAACTGGATACATTGGCAAGTATATGGTGAAAGCAAGTGTTTCTTTAGGTCACAAAACTTTTGTGTATGCTCGCCCTGTTACAGAAAAATCCAATCCCTCCAAGCTTCAACTCCACAAGGAATTTCAGGAAATTGGTGTCATCATTATTGAGGTACTCAATCTCAATCTCTTTTATTTTTTCTTTTATTCTCGTCCTAATTTTAGAAAGATCGTGCATAACGTAATAATCAAGTGTTAATTTTACTATTATTTAATCATGGATTTCGAATTTTGAAAACAGACTCTTAGTCTACATATATTAAGATTTTTATCAGATCATACTTATAGCTGGAGCCTTATACTTATTTAGTTATAGTGTAAGTGAAATTATAATATTTATTAAACCAGTTGTAATCGGGAGAGATTTTAATATTTTATATTTTGAACTAATTAGAGAAGTTGTTTAAAATTATTTATAAGTTTTAGATACTGTTGAAATAAAACAGGGAGAGCTAGACGAGCACGAGAAAATCGTATCTGTAGTTGGGGAAGTAGATGTGGTTATATCTACAGTTGCTTACCCTCAGTTTCTTGATCAACTCAAAATTATTGATGCAATCAAAGTTGCTGGTAACATCAAGGTATTTGTTTGATCATGATTTCTCTCTCCTTTTTTTTTTTTTTTTTTTTTTTTTTTTTTCTTAAAAAAATGCAGTTCATTTATTAAACGAACACTCTCAAACATGTTCTAATACGATATAATAGTTCATTTATTAAACGAACACTCTCAAACTCGTTTTTTTTTTTTTTTTTTTTTTATTTTTTTTTATTTTTAAATGTTTTTCATCATTTGAAAACATGTGATCTCATACATACGTTTGGTTCTAATATTATATTTGCTTATATAAAACACTGGTAATTTAGCTATAAAAAGACAGAGAAATAATCTAATTAGTCCTATATTTTTAAAATTTCTCAAAAAGTCCAATGTTATTGTATATAATTTATACTTAATTATCTTCTATTTTTCATATGTTGTATGTCAATTTGTTCGAATCTTAAAATATATCATATAAAACGCGTTTTTACTCGAAAGTAATGACATGGGTGTTTTTTATTTTGATTATTTTTTAAAAGGTGTGATATTTTAATATAAATACTTGACATAAATTTAGAAATCAAAATTTAATCATTCATTTAAGCCAATCCCATAATAAATATTCAAAGTCAAAAATCTAAACATTATTAAATGTTATTTTAACTTGAGTATGTACCATTGGATTGGCTAAATAAATGGAGAGAATTCGATGGCAAGATTTGTATAAAAAAATTTGTGTTTTTTTAAATGTAGACAAAAACTAATTGAGTTTAATTAGCCTAAATGATTGTGTTTGGCTGCTAGAGGTTTCTTCCATCAGACTTTGGATGTGAAGAGGACAGAATAAGCCCTCTGCCTCCATTTGAAGCTTACTTGGAAAAAAAACGTAGAGTAAGGAGAGCAGTGGAAGCAGCTGAAATTCCCTACACCTTTATCTCAGCAAATTGCTTTGGTGCTTACTTTGTGAATGTCTTACTTCGTCCACATGAGCCACATGACGATGTAGTCATTTATGGAAGTGGTGAAGCAAAAGGTACGTTTGTATAATTATTGACTCATTCTCGCAGAAATTCACACGTTTTAAAATATAATTTTTGACTGTTTTGTGACTCAATATGAAGATATTGATTCGAACTACTATTAAATATGATTAAGAATAAATAATATTTACTTGGCTAGTGAGTCTTGACCGTTATAAATGATATCAGAGTCGACTCGCGATCTGATTTGTGGATGAATATGTTTATGATAATACTATTCCGAGGACGAGGTGAAGAATGTACAAGGTGGGAAAGATTGTAATATCCTACTTCACTAACGATAGGATCTTGGACTAGCTCGCCTAACTTAGGAGACGTACTGTGACGGATTGTATGTTCAAAACAGATAATATCTACACGATTGATGGCCCAGATGATTACAATTACAAATTAATTATTCAACCTCTACTCAAATTCACTACAGTAAAAGTTCATTTGTGGAATATTTTCTGATGTTATTTCAGCTGTATTAAATTACGAAGAAGATATAGCTAAGTGTTCAATCGAATTGTCATTTATCGGCCACAAGCAAACATAATATCACAGCATGAATTGATCTCGCTTTGGGAACAAAAGACTGGCAGGAGTTTCAAAAGGGTTCATGTTGCAGAGAAAGAGCTAGTAAAGTTATCTGAGAGTAAGCTTTTTTATTTTTTATTTTTTATTTTTTATTTTCTTTGACCAATAATCTTTGATTCTTATCAATTATAAAAAAAATAAAATCAGAATAAGGTTTCATAGGCCTGGTCATCTCTGCGTTAAGTTTAATTATTAGAAATTTGATTTTTCTTTTTAACAAAAAAAAAAAAAAAAAAAAAAAAAAAAAAAACTTTTGTGAAAAGATGGTGCATGTTTTTAAAAGGTAAAGGGTGGTTATAGCCAAGATTTATTTATTTTTGTTTCATTACCTCCCCAAGATTTGAACACAAGTGATAAGTTAAATAAAATTACTTGAAAATCATTAGCCGACGGCCCTAGGGTGCTGCAAAGATGATGCATTAAACGGTTACAATAATCACTCATAAGGGATTAGCGGAATGATTTTCAAGTAGTTTTCTTTAGCTAACCACTCAAAATAAAAAAAAATAAAAAATGATTTAGACTTTTTCCACCCCTTTAAAAAGAATATTACAAAAATCATCACATAGAATCCTTTTTTAAACTATATAATATATATAGAAAGTTTTGGCAAATTAAAAAGTAGTCTCTCTGTGAAAAACTATAATAAAATTGTATATATAAGGACCTATCAAATTCTATTTATAGTGAGAGTATTATGCTTAGCTACAACCTTTTTAAGTTGTTTTGGCCAAGATCTTTAATAGTTCAGAAAAAGATAAGTATGTACTTAATTCTGATTGCAAAAAAGTAATGATTATTTTTTGTAAACTGCTTAACTTAGCTTAAGAAAAAAAAAACCTGAACATTATGACAATAATTATTTTTTAGCCTTCAAAAATATTATTTGTAACCTGTTAGTTAAAATTAAAATTGTTGCAGCCTTAGCACATCCAGAAAATATACCAGTATCAATTCTTCACAGCTTATTTGCAAAGGGTGATTTGATGAAGTTTGAACTTGGGGAGGATGACATTGAAGCTTCAAAACTGTACCCTGATTTTGAATTCACCACAATCGATCAACTTCTTGATATTTTTCTCTTTAACCCCCCAAAGCCTGCACGTACGGCTTTTCAATGAGCTTATTTTTTGACCTTGTGTTTCTGATCAGCTACGTACCTCCATATATATTTTAGTTCTGTGTATGAATAATAGATTGTGCATGGAGTAGTGCTATGCATTATTTGAAGCAAGCTTTTATATATTTTCTGTTTAAAAGTACTAATTAAGTATCACTCTCATACTTATCCTAATATACTAAACTACTTTTTTACATTTCATTTATATATTTTCTGTTCAAAAGTGTTAGTTAAGTATCACTGTCATGTCCTCAAGGGACGTGACTTGGTGGTGTAGGGTTTATGATCTCACATTGAGGTACTGGGTTCAAATCCAGGGAATGTGTTTCTGTAAGAATTTGGCACAGCCGGAAGTTTTACCTGCTCTGCTTAAGCCCGAAAAGGATAATTTGACGGTGAGATTTCCAACGATTCAAAAAAAAATATCACTCTCATACGGACCCTCATATATATATATTGAACTACTTTTTGATTAGCTTGCAAAATCGATTGAGATTAATCCCTAGGCTAAGAATTTAAGTATGAATTATGCATATGCAATTTTATATGGTAGTCACACTCATGTTATGAATGGGCCCGTATCATCTTTATATTTGATAAGAACCAGTCAGAAAGACCAAACGTCATGTGACAAGGGTGACTAAAAAGAATATATCACATTTGCTGAGAATAATTATTGAAGTAATTATATAAATTTGAGTCAATTTTCAACTATTGATTTAACTTTTCAGTATAAATAAGGTCTAATATTTTTTTACCCGGCGAACTGATTGGATTGTTACGAGCGGAACTAACGGGGCGCGCTTTGGAAGAAATGATCTGTTATCGAGCTATCTTATTGGGAATAACGAGAGCATAGGCATGAGAATTTTTATAATACTATTTTTTTTTTCTATTTAAAAAAGCTGTTGACAGCCATCTTGAAATATTAAGAAGGAAAAACTGTTGACAGGAAGTGGAGGGGCCGAAAACCACACCTTTTCCTTCTTAATATTTGTCATCACTTCGCATAGCAAATCATAACCATACAATGAGCCATCTTCAACCCTCTTGAGTCTTGAAAACTTCATTATTATTATTAGGTCTTTACCATTAAAAAAATTGTTTATTTTATTCAAAATAAAATATTTATATATGTATTTACAGGGAAATACAACATAAAATTGGCGCGCTGAGCATAAACCCTAACAAATTATCTCACTTGCTCTAGTGCCAATATCGATTATATCTCACATCCATTGACTCCACATGTTTATCAAATAACTTAGGAGGAATAACCTTGGTAAGTGGGTCTGCTACATTATCTTTCACTCGATACCTTGCACACGATAATGTCCCATCGTGCACAATCTCTCGAATGATGTGATACTTCTATTCCACATGCTTCGATTACTGATGCGCCCTCGATTTTTTGGCTTGCGCAATGGCTCTATTATTATTATAGTACAACGAAATCGAATTCTTGATGCTTGGGGCAACTCCCAATTCTGTGATAAAGTTCCTAACCTAAAAAGCTTCTTTTGTAGCTTCAGAAGATGCAGTATATTCCCCATTTGTGGTGGAATCAACTGTGGACCTTGTTTGGAACATTTCCAACTAACTACACCTCTTTTAAGGGTAAACGTGAATCCTGATGTAGACTTTCTATCATCAAGATCCGATTGGACATCTGAATCCATATACTCATTAACCTGTTGTTCATCTCCTCCATAAATCAAAAACTTATCCTTAGTACCATTAAGATACTTTATGATATGTTTAATGGCCATCCAATGGTCATTCCCTGGATTGGACTGATATCTACTGGTTACACTAACTGCGAAACTGATAGCAGGCCTTATACATAACATGACATACATGATGCTTCACAAACACGAAGCATAAGGTTGATTAGACATTCTAATCTCCTCATCTTCTGTTTCTAGACACATCTTCTTCAAAAGATTAATGTCATGTATGAACGATATATTTGCTATCTTACAATTATCAAATTTGTACAGTTCTAAGATCTGAATGGTATATTTAGCTTCATTTCTCTATCTCTATAGAGTTTTATGCCTAAGACATAGGAAGCATCTCCGAGGTCCTTCATAGAGAAGTTTTTACAGAGGTGTGCTTTGACGTCTTGTATCATCATGATGTCATTCCCAATGATCAGGATGCCATCAACATAGAATATTAAAAACACCACCATACTCCCATTGACCTTTTTTTACACATAAGATTCTTCTGAGTTCTTAATAAAACCATATGTCACATCCCCCTCTCGGAGATGCTACCGTCAGGGAAAAAGATGATCTATCCCCCTGAGCCTCTGACTTTGTGACTATGAACATCACTACCAATACCATCTCAAACATAAACTCATGCATAGGGACCACAACCAAACTCAACAACATAAAATGTATTTTTATACTCATAATTGTGTTCAGAAATAATACTTCACTTTACAACTCTATTAATGGATTCTTTTAACATAATACAATGACTTATGCACTACTAATATATGCATGCAACTTTACTTTGACTCTGACTGTGCTAAACTTCCGACTCGACCTGGTGGTCCCAAAACACCTTAGTGACTGCCATCAATATTCATCCTCTCGAGCTCGTCCTCCAGGTAAACCTGCAAAACAGAAATACTGGGAGTAGGAGGTTAGATCGATTGAACCACCTAGTCAGTGGACAATTTAAAATGAAACTGAAATACTTTAAGAAAAATTCATTATTCTGAAATTGAAATCATCTCAAGAAAATTGATATTTTCTGAAAATTCTATCTTATCTGAAAAAATCTCTTTCTGTGAAACTTTTCTGGAAATTATTTCTATCTGTAAAACTGTGAGATTCTCATTAAACTGTTTCTCTTGAAAACTCTCTCATAAAACTATCTTTTCTAAAAATTATATCTCTGAGAGTCTGTAGAAAACCTGACGTATGGGAACGTTACGTATCGCAGTTCCCCATATGCCTAGAAAATATGTAGAAAACCTGAGGTATAAGGACGTTACGTATCGCAGTCCCCCAAGCCATTGAACTATAGCCAAGAGTGTCGATCCATGCTATCATCCTGACCCTGAATCTAGGGTCTAGGGGCGTTACGTATCGTCATCCCCTTAGCCCTGAAATCTAGGATCTATGAGCATTACATATTGTCATCCTCTAGTCTTGCTCTACATGTGCACATGTTATATTCTTCAATTCCATAAGTCACATCTGAGGTGGCTTTTTCCCCATGCCTCCAAAATAAAATCATAAGAATCATGCTTGTAAAATCAAAACTTCTTAAAGCATTCATATTCATAAAGTAACTGAAATAAGCTTGGCTAATGCTCTGATATACGTAAAAGTAAGTCTCAAATCCAAACAGAAAGTAAATATCAACTTAAAAAGAAAGGTCCACTCACAGATTGATAACTATTGCCAATGATCCTGGATGCGACTGAAGAGGTTCCTGCGGAAAAACTAGCTTGTCATGTATCTGAGTATGGCTAGCATATATAAACTAGAAGTTAATCATGGTAATGGATGTAGTGGATGCTCATGCATGTCGCATACGTTTCGGGATAGCTAACGCGCTAACAGACTTTAACATTATAGGACGAAACTGAAATGGAATGAAACTGGTCTTGCTGTGCATCGCGACTCCAAGTCTTGCGCGTCACGACGCTCATACGATCAGACTAAAACAGAGAGCATTTCTTGTTACGTATCGCGACGCTAAGTGTTCCACTTCGCGACTCCCACATGATCATTCCTGAGGCAGAGAGCATTTCATGTTCTGCATCGCGACGCCAAGTGCTGAGTATTGTGACTTCAACATGTCTGATCGAGGCTTCCACACGACCGACCCGAGTCTTCCACTCGACCGACCTGAGTCTTCTACACGACTGATCCGAGTCTTTCATATGAACGAACTGAGTCTTCCACACGATTGACCCAAGACAGAGATCATTTTCTTGTTATGCGTCACGACACTAGCCCATTGGAGTCGCGAAGCTCTCCCAATTTCAGGGCCAAATACCAATTCTTAAATGACAATGCCCAAGAAAAACTCAACACCACCATTTAAACTTCAACTCAACTTGACATAAACCCATTTCATAACATCAACCCAAATACAAAATATTTATCTAGTATCATTAAATCGCAAAGTAAAATCCCCAATACATTCATACACTTAAAGGCTTCATTCCATGCTAACACTATCTTGATACCCTCCAAAATACATGCTAGCACTTCTATCAAGGACAAATAAACAATTCCGACCCTAGGGTATGCAAGGTGCGAATTTGAGACTTTATTTAATTTGCCCAAAACTGAAAAATGAGAAGATAAAAAGAGGAAGGAAGCTTACCATGCTTGGAATGAAGCTTGAATCTACCATTTTGGCATGAAAAGTGGAAGCCTTTTAACAAGCAATAATGGATTGAAAGAGAAGCTTCCCTATTTTTTCTTCATGTTTTTGGCTTAGAAAAAGGATGAGTGAATAGTCCCCTATTTATAGGAAGATGGCTGATTTTTTAATGAAATGAGTGGCTAAGGTTGTGCCACATCACTCAATTCTAGGACATTCTCGAAATTTACTATAGCAGCCACAGTAACCATGATATTTGACTTACTTCTGATTCGAATTTAGAAATATGGAAAACGTAGAAGTTGTAGATCTCAATCTTAGCTTTACGAGGATATAAAATTCATAAACATCAGAGATCATATGAAATAGTTATGGTTTAAATACTAAGGGATATCGGGAGTAGAATTAGAAATAAATTTCATATCGGAACTGTAAGAGATTTATCGAAGGTTCGTAATGTAATTCCACTAGCACATACATGCTTGAGCATGATTTATATCATGTATTATGCCACATACAACATAATAGTCATTAGAATTACCAGGGTGTTATATTTTCTCCCCCCTTAAATATGATTCGTCCTCGAATCCCCTTTAGGATTGAAACCACAAGTCACCGAATTCACACGCTATTTCCTAGGCCATAAACTTTCAACTGACTGTATGCTCATAACCAACCTTGTTTCATCAACTATATCACATTACTTTCAGACGATCTCTCATACGTTGTCTGTATATCAAAGGACGATGTGATCACCATGTTGGACCTTATATACCATGCCTTAGAAATCATAACTTACTATTTGGCTAGTAAAAATATGTAGTCTTCGTCTTTCCTTAACATCTATTTTTTTGTTTATATATAATACTTTTTTCCATGCTCGTACATACTGCACTAAAGTCGTGGGCTCTAGTGAATAATCCATTGAATTCGTGACTGAGAGGTAATTCCCCGTCCTTATTCCATGAAATTTCTGCTGAGTACTCTACACTACCGTCATGCCACAACTATCTCCATTAATCAAAGAAACATCATTTCTAGACATCTAGTTATACTCAATATTCTCCAACTTGATTATTTACGTGAGCTTTGTGTTCTAAATCCAATACTATATTCATGACATGTCATTCCATACATCTTAGTTCTTTTTTTCTTAAGACCTCTTATATCTCTTTCCATGACAACATTAATTTTTAAATATCCCTTGGGACTTCTGTTACACTTCATATTTAATGTATCACTATTTTACTTTTACTACAACCAATGACTTTTATTTCGAGTCCCTAGAAATACTAGTGTTCTCTATGGTTAGGTTTTTTCATATCATGCTTCCATTCTGGGATAACTATATACAAAATTAATCCTTATCACTATTAGAACTGATTGTACTTGATACTTCCTCAGTTCCACTTGCTCGATCTGATCCTAGCATTCTTCCTATTAACTTAACTATCTAACTCTCTATTTTCTTATCGCTAAACTCCAAGTGCTTATTGACTCTGTCATTCGAGCTCTTCTATCTTTTCCTACCTATTGGGCTTAGGGCTTCGCAGTTCATGGTCAAATTCTTCATATACCTCTAGTTTACTATTAGCGTCGACGTTGGCGACGCGGTTCTGGTTAATGTTCAAACTCTTTAAATTCATTACTAGTATAGATCTGGTTAACCACCCTTTACACTGACTTGTTCTCTTTACCTGGTTGCAATCCAAAATATTCAACTTTCAATTTCTCTCATAGTCTTATTCTGTTAGGTGTTGTCCCAGTCTCAACAATATCTATATGCTAACGCCTAAGGGCTCGCTGTTATACATCCCGTAATATATTCTGTTGATACTGTTCTTCTTCAATTTCTAGTAGAAATGTCTGTCGTTATACGTCCTTAGTCATATCTAATGTTGTTACTCATGTATTCATGTCCTTACTTGATTAATACTCCATCTTTTCATCTTGACAGTTCCTCATTTAAATATTTTTCTTTAAGTCATTTTCCTCTTCTCTTCTACTCTTATACAATATCTGAGGTTCATGTGTTTCATGTCTCGGTCTTCTTATCTGAAGGATATCATCTTTTAAATGTCTATTATCTTATCTTATATGATACTATACTACACCATATATTCACTTATTTCTGGGAACATCATCGGGATGAACATTGAGGTCCCCCCATTACTCTTATTGTCTAACGAGGGTTATGAGGGTGGGAGTTGGTCCTGAAGTCTCTTTCGGTTGTGTGGTCTCTCTAACTTTGTATGCAGTAGTAACACATACTACTCATTTATAATCCTATGATTATCTTATTTACATATCTGGTATTGGTTTCCCACACTAAGGTACTACTGTCAGGAACTATTTAAATTACCTCATTCAACTTACTCCTGATCTATTTCTGACTATTGTTCATATTGTCCTTTACTGAAAATCTCTTTAAGGCACATGCTCTCTCAAAATACTTCCATATTATCTTTGTTGTTATCTCTTACAAAGTTTTGCTCTATTACTTAGATTTCCGCCTTATCTCAGTTTCTTAACCCTCTTGAGTCATTATTTTCTTGGAAGCTCTACATCATCTTCGACGAGTTAGGGTATCACTACTAATACTTTTGGTTTGGGTGCTACTCTCTTACTAGTTCTTCCATTTTAGTATAATGAATGCTCTTTATAAATCGTATGCCTTATTTTTGAGGATTGCTCTCTCTAATTCCTGTACTCCTTTGAGCTTTTACCTTCTTTGAGGCCACATGTTTCACAATGGATCAGGTTATCACTTTTAATTTTTAGCTTGGCTCACTGTGAATTCAAACTACTTCATTTCTTATAGAATATTACTATCTTATGATTTATATTTAATTTATGTGGAACTTTTTGGTTTGGCTATCTTACTGTTTCGTGATTTGTTTATCCTTATCAGATATTCTTCTTTACTTGTTCAAATCATTACCGGACTCTACGTTGAGAAATGAATACATGTTTCCTATAGAGATATGAGAATACAAAATATTGTTAATTGTCTAAGCTCAATGATGGTCTGGTTAGGTGTCTATATACTTACTAGAGTAGAGGCTGCTGGAAAGAAGAATTATCATTCGTTCTGTTGGGATCCACATTAACTCCTCAATACCTTAAGGTTCCACAACTTTTATCAACCATCATGAGGTCTCCATTTACTTTATTGTCCTTAAGCTACCTTATCTATGTTACTATATGTACTGCACTTCCTTGTTACTTTTCGCATTCTTCTATATTATTTATTTCTACAACCTAGCTCTCGGCTCTAAGTTGTGCTACCGAGGCTAGTGATGGTTAATTCTTATTGGCCACTTTCTAGACCTCTGCTTTTGCTATATGTTACAGCTGTAATATTTAATCTTACTGTCTGTACTGGTACTTTTATTAACTTCTGAGTGTCTCTAATCTAATGAGTCTGTTCTTTTAAACTTACATGGATTCTTATTAGCATTGGTTTGATATATGGATTCTTACTGATACTGCAACTTATCCATCTTGGCTTACGTCGGGTTCTTTCTTTTCTAAAATTAGAAGTCTCTTTAGTCCCTTTATGAGTAAACCATCTCTTTAGTCCATTTCTAGATAAATTCTTTGAAATTTGGATACAAAATTATATGATGTTCCACTCCAGATAGCCCATGGTATTTAGGCCGTAAATTTTTCATATGAACTCTGATTTTTATAACTTTTATATCATCGCAAAGATAAGACCGAGACCTACAACTTTTGCTTTGGATATTTTTCAAATTCGAATAAAAAATGGGTCAAAAATCATGAATTCCGTGGCTACTACAGTAATTTTGAGAATAGATTAGAATTTGGTGATGTAGCACAATCTTGGCCACTCATCCCATTACAAAAAAAAAACAGCCTTTGCCTATAAATAAGGCAATATTTGCTCATCTCTCTCAAGCTAAAAAATGTGAGCTAGGGCAAGGAAAAAGTTCTCCAAATTTTCTTCATTTCTCATGGCAAATTTGATGGAATGATGATGATTCTCAAGTTCCAAGCACACAAAGTAAGCTTCTAACTCTTCTTCCTTCTTTATTTATCAATTTTTGGGCAAGGAAACTAGAGACCAAATTTCGCACCTTGTATGTCATAGAATTTGGATTGGCTCAATGGGCATTGAAAGTGTTATTGGCATGCATTTTAAGAAGTGCTTTGATAGTATTTAACATTGGATCAGGTTTATAAGTATATGAATGTTTTCGGAAATTATGCATTGTGAATTAATGAGGTTAGGCAATGGTTGGGGTTTGAGTTGATGATATGATTCTATATTGATGTTAGAAGCATACTAGGGATTTCACTTATTGGCATAATGAGCATGGAAATTGATTGTGTTAAGTAATGTCCTAATATTGACAATCCTAAGTATTGAGCTAATTGGAGTTGTGAGATTAAAGAGTTAAATTGAATTGAGGAGTGTTGGTTTAATATGGGTGAATATTGAGATTTAAAGAGTTGTTTGAGTAAGGGTTGTAATATGGAAGTGTGGGAAGTGTATTGGGGAAAACTAGACATGGAAGAGTTGATGTTAAGCCCTGAAATTGGCCTAGCGTCGCGACGACACACACCCAGCGTCGTGACGCATACTGGGAAAGTTTTACAGATTTATTTCTTGAATAATGAGCATCATGACGCTCGGGGACTTGCGTCGTGATGCAGAGACAGATGATGCTCATTGATTTATCAACATGTGTGGGATTCGCGATGTAGAACGCGCAGCGTCGTGACGCGTAACGAGCAGAGCCTCTACCTCAGGTCTGACTAAGTGAGCATCACGACGCGCTAGACCCGACGTCGTGACGTGATACATGATAAGTTTAATTACATTTTAGTTTCCAATCTATAATGTTAAGGACCACCTTAAGAGTTTCATATTAAAGCATATACGCCCAATATGATAAGTCACAAGCATAACACGTCATGTGGTGTTGATGGATTAGTAGAATTGATAAGTTTAGTCTAACCTCGAAACTTTTCTCATGCCTTATATTCTAATTGAGTTTCTCGGTTATAGATCATCACATGAACCGCATCATTCTCCGACAAAGCGAAGTAACATCAACTAGATCTTAAAATCAGTGAGTGGACACTCTTTCCTTAAGTTGTTTTTCATTATATTATTTTTGATATCAGACTTACTTTTCCGCATTTAGGGCGTTAGCCGAGTTTACTTTCAGATAAGTTTTGGTAAAAGATGATTTGGGAAATGATTTAGAAATGTGATGGTTTTATGATTTTGAGGCATAGGGGAAAACCCACCTTAGTATGTAACTGGACTCAGATATGAAATTGACGGATACAGATATCATGTGCATACATAACTCACGACTAGGGATGACATATGCCCCTAGATCCTAGATTCAGAGTCTGGAGGGTGACATAGATCCGCACCCCGACTCTAGATTTGTGGCTTGGGGACGACGATACGTAACACCCCAAGACCATCAGATTTCAGGGCTAGGGGAATGGCGATACATAACACTCCTAGACGTTCGGGGATATGTACTGGCATGCTTTAGGGGACGGCGATACGTAACGCCTCAATGTCATGGAATTGTACTTCTGGCTCTAGTTAGACGTATGAGGGGACAACGATAAGTAACGCCCTCATGCGTCAAGTTTTCAATAGACTTTCAGATAATGATTTTCCAGAAACAGATTTTCAGAGACAGCTTTACAAAAAAAGATGCTTTCAAGAAAGAGTTTTCACAATATATTGTTTTATGAGAGTTTTCAGAAATTTCAGACAAAAATAGTTTTCGAAAAAGATTTCCAGAAAGAAAGATATTTCAAATAAGGAAAGTGATTTTAACAGAAATGACTTGAGATAAATTTGATTTTAGAACCATGGATCTTTCAATAAGTATTTGAGTTCTTATTTTATTTTAGCTGTCACATTACTTAGATCATTCAAACGATCTAACCCCCCTACTCTCAGTTTCTTTTATAACAGGTTTACTCGGAGGACGAGCTCGGGAGGATGGATACTGATGGCAGTCACTAGAGAGTTGGTCCACCAGGTCAAGTCAGTGATAGAATCTGATAATGTCAAATAAAGTCCAGTTCCAGATATTTGTAAAGTAAAGTTGTGTATAAGTATTTTGTATAATGTTGTTAAGATAAATGATGTTGAGTATTTAGTTGTGTGTATTGTTTTACCTTCTATGTCATAGGTTTGGGTAATGGTCATAAACATAAGATTATGTTTGAGAAAATAGTATCAATGTTGTACATAGTTAGAAAGTCAGAGGCTCAGGAGGATAGTACGGCCTATTCCCTGTTGGTAGCATCTCCCGGATTGAGTATGTTACAAAAAATAAAAATATTTTTAGATAAAGAAAAACACAACAACAAAACATAAAACGAAAAGTATCTAGTCAATTATCCCCTCCCCCCACCAAATTGAGACATTGTACCTAATGTCTGAATAAGAAAAAGTAGAGTTTAAAAGACATCATCTGATTAGTATGGAATTGAAAATTGAATCTATGACTATTTAAAAGAAAAATAAATATTACAAATTAAGATTCAAGTCACTCTACGCTTCTTACCACGATCGTTATCAGACCAGTTCAACTTGGAAAGAATGAGGTCGATTTTTGGTTCATAATCTAAAAGTTGGTCAAATAATTCATCAAATTATATTTTTTTCCAGTTTCAAAATGAATCCGAGTCTTTTGGCATCCTCAAGAAATACTAAAGGAAAATCGAAAAAATGATCTACATTAAGTAATCTAATGGGTTTTCGGCGAATGTTCAAATTCGCCCATGAGCAACTGTGAATATTTCTTCCAACGTGCCCAACCCACCTGGTAAAGCAATAAAAGCGTCAGCATGATTAATTAGTACAGTAAGTCTTTCAGAAATATCTGAGATAGTGTATTTTTCTCCATTTGTTTTTCCAATGAGGTTTTCGTCTGCCAAAGTTTTTGGAATGATACCCAAAACTTGATTGTCTCATTCATTCATGGCCCTTGACATGCATCTCATCAATCCAAGATTGCCATCTCCATATACTAAGTGCATGTTTCTTTGCGTCGTAACTCTACCCAATTCTTTTACGGCCTCAACAAATTTCGGTTTAGTTCCATAGCTGGATCCATAAAATACACAAATATTAGTGAGTCATCGTCTTGAAGTTTTCTTCATTTTTACGCTATCTCTTATTTGGATGTCTCGAAGAGAGAAATAACGAGTTGTATTTATAAATCCTTAAAAATGGTGAGCACTAAAGACACTAGTAACAGTAAAATAATAATTGTCAGGTAAACAGTAAAATAGATCGTGAAAGTCTAAAAAGTTAGATACATTCAGAAAAATTAAAGTAAAGGAAATCAAAACAGTAATTTAAAGTAAATGAAATCAAAGCAATAAATTGAAACAATATGTACTGGTAGTTGTGATTGTGACTCACATCTTCCTCTGGTTTTACGTCCAGTAACGGCTTGAATGCCCTTTATGGGTTAGGGATATGATTCTCATCCAATTTTCTTACAAATTGGCAAACATAGTCTTTTAAAGTCAAATTCCTGATACTGTATTGTTGTCTTTCTTTTTGAAACTATGTATGCAAATTGTGAATCACTCTATGAACATGTCCATTGGGATACGTCTCAAGAGTCAATGATATATCATTTAAAGACTCTTTACTCAAGCCATTTCTAATTAATTGAATTTTATCTTCGCAATTGTCAGATACCATTCCTAAATAATGATAAATAATGTTGAATTACATGTATAATAAACACCTCCTAATTATTTAGCTCTATGTTTCTTTGCATATATGTTTTCCCTAAACCAGACATGTAAGAAATGAAGAAGTCAGATAACTCACCTGTCAAGCGAACCCTTACTTCAATTACAAAACGAATATCACTTGGAATACCATTGATCATAAGAATCCTCATTCTTTCGGTGCGTGCTTTGTAAATTTTCATTAGAGCATTTTGTGGGAGAGAAAGAAAATGATTGTAGAGTTTTATAAGATTTTCTTTCATGCCTTGATTGTAGGGTATTAGTAATTTTAGGAAATTAAAAGAGTCGACTTAGAGTCACGAAGTATCTTTATCCGCTATTTAATCAGGGAATAAGACTCTGATAAAAAGTAAAATGCTACAAAACACAAGGAAAAAAAGGAAATTAGACAAACAAAAAAAAAAGAAAATAATAACTTATAATACATCAATCATAGTATACTGGGTTTGAAAGGAAAATATATTCTTGAAAATTTGAATACTGCAAAAATGATTTCAAACATTGTCCATTTACTTTAAATACATCATCATCTCTTGGATGATCAATGTTAATAACTCCATATGGGTAAACGTACTTCACAATAAATGGGTCACTCCATTTGGATTTCAATTTTTAGGAAATAAATGAGTCAATAATTATAAAAGTAATTTTTTTTGACCAATTTGAAATGTTTTTCAAGAAATTCTAAAATCATGAAAGATCTTAATTTTAACTTTAAGAATTATCGCATTCTCATATAAATCATTCTATAACTCTTCAAGTTCATTTAATTACAGTTTACGTCCATGACTGTCATTTTCAAGATTTGAGTTGAATACTTTAATAGCCCAATATGCCTTTTGCTCAATTTCTATAGGCAAATGACAAAGTTTTCCATAAACTAGACGATAGGGAGATATTCCCAAAGACGTTTTAAAAGCTGTTCGATATGCCCAAAGTGCATTTGTCAGTCAAAGAGACCAATTTTTATGATTTGAGTTAGCTGTTGTTTCTAAAATTTATTTGATTTCCCTATTTTCTAGTTCAACTTGACCATTTATTTGAGGATGACAGGAGATAGAAACTTTATGTGTAATTCTATATTTTTTCATTAAAGACTCAAAAGGCTTGTTACGAAAGTATTTACCTTTATCACTTATAATGGCCCAATGGATTCCAAATCGACTTAAAATATTTTCTTTTAAAATTTAATCAAGATATTATGATTATTATTTCGACAAGGAAATGGCTCAACCCATTTTGAGACTTAATCAATTGCAACTAAAATATATAAAAATCCAAATGATGGTGGATATGGACCCATGAAATTTATTCCCCAACAATTAAAGATTTCGATAACAAGGATGTGATTTAAAGGCATCATGTTTCTTTTACAAAATGGATCCCAATTTTTGATAGTTTTCACTAGTTTTATAGAAAGCCTGTATATCTTTAAATAAGGTAGGCCAATAAAATCCACACTGGAAGGTTTTTACAGCGGTTTTTTAGATGAGAAGTGACCTTCACATATTTCTAAATGGTAAAACTGAATAGCACTACTTATCTCATTGTCCGGTATATATCGTCGAAAAATATGATCAGAGAAATACTTGAAAATATATGGATCATCTCAAAAGAATATTTTGACTTCGGTCAAAAATTTCTTCTTGTTTTAATGGCTCTAGTTGGGGATATTTTTTATGTTGCAAGAAAATTGATAATATTAGCATACCAAGGTATTGCATTTACAGAAAATAAAAAATTATCAGGAAAAATATCATTGTTAGGAGTTGTGTCAATTGATGAATCATTCATGAGTCTCGATAAATGATCTGCAACTACATTCTTTGTTCATTTCTTGTCATTGATTGTGAGAATGAATTCTTGAAGAAACAAAATCCACTATAGTAATTTTGGCTTTGCATCCTATTTAGACATCAAATATCTAACAGCAGTATGTTCATAATAAATAACAGTTGATGAACCAATTAAATATGATCGAAATTTATCATATGTAAATATTACAGCAAGTAGTTCTTTTATGGTAATATAACTCATTTACGCACTGTTTAAAGTTCTACTTACATAATAATTACATATGGCTTACCTTCCTTTCTCCGTCCTAATACTGCGCAAACTGCATGATCACTGTCATCACACATTAGCTTACTAGGCAAAGACCAATCAAGGGATTGCATGATAGGAGCATAAGTTAAAAGACTAATAATATTTTCAAATGATTTTTGATATTCTTCTGTCCATTCAAATATTACATCTTTTAATTAGAAGTTACACAATGATCTAGATATGGTCATATAGTTTTTAATGAACCTCATATAAAATCCTGCATGTACTAAAAATGAACGGATTTCCCTAACTGTTTTTTGTGGTGGAAATTTACATATCACCTCTATTTTTAACTTATCAACGTCAATACCTTTTGATGACACAATGTGACCCAAAAAATTCCTGAATTAGTCATAAAATTGTATTTTTCCCAGTTTAACACAAGTCTTTTTTCTTCATATATTTTCAAAATATTTTCCAAGTTATTCAAGCAACTGTCAAATGAGTTCCCAAAAATGGTTATATCATCCATTAAGACATCTAACAATGTTCATGTAACATCCCGCCTAGGCCAGGATGCTACCGGCAGGAGACAGGCTAAACCCATCTCCATAAGCCTCTGAATCTAACGAAATTTCGGCATGATGTATTCGTAACATCATGCAACCTGGCCTGTAGCCAGCATCCAAAAACAACAAGAACACAACTATCTCGGCCTCAGGCCGGAAACACAACATCAAGGCCTCAGGCCTGAACTCAAAGAACAAAAGTAAAATACTTGGCCTCCGGTCAGAACTCAAAACAACAACTACGTTATTACATAATTCTTACTTAAATGATACATATGTAAAATACAATACAAAGGGCCGTGAGGACCCATAACTCGACCCAGGACTCTCTTGACTGCAATTGGGGCGATCCACCGTCTTCAAAGTCTCCACCGAACATCTGCTGGTTCTATATAACAGCTACAGACCTGCAAAACTACAAACTGTTGGGATGTGAGTCATAATGACTCAGTAAGTAACTATGCTCCTAACTTAAACATACAAACTCAAGCAAGGTTTATTACTTAAAATATTAATGATTTAGATTGTCTATGTAGTCTCACATAATTCTCAATTCTAAGTTAACTGCAAAACTCTTATTCAAGTCCAGACATTACCACTTATTACAAGATTATGTTCTAATTCACACACCCTTACATCTTGTTTCATACTTAATTTTAAACATCTATACTAGGGCCATTAAACTCTATAAATCCATCTATTGTACCAAGACTCATTATGTTTCCACTGTGTTACTCTGATATCTTTCCACTTTTCTATATACTTATTTCTAATCTAGTTCCGACTTTTACTGTAATTATCTATCTTTGATATCATTGAAATATCATCAAATCGGTCTATTAAAATATTCTTTCTATTAAACATCCAACAGACTAAAATCAGTCATATGAACAAATATATAAAACCATGCGATCATACGCTGATATCTTACCATTTGTTCCTTCCATGTGAACATACAATACACACAGGCATTCATCACAAATATATATATGTAATCATGCTATCATGCTTCAATGTCAACTATATGCATCTCAGATGAATTACTAGCATATATAATTCATATGCACGTCGTGTATACTATATAAAACTTTAACATGCTATGCTTTTTTAGAAGATTCTCTTGAAAACTCTTTCTGAAAAACTATTATCTGGAAGTTTCCTTCTGAAAATTGTTTGCTGAAAACTTTACTTTACTTCCTCTTTCTGAAAAAGCTCTTTCTGAAAACTGTATCTGAAGACTGAAAACTACACTTGAAAACTGAGATCTGTATCTAAAAGAAAACTGAAAGCTGTATCTTAAAACTGTAAACTGTATCTTAAAACTGAAAACTGAAATCTGAAAAACTGTTTCTAAACTCTGTTTCCAAAAACCGTGTACTATAATCTGGTTTCTGAAATCTAGGCACTGAAAATCTGAAACTGTGTACTGAAAATCTGAAAACTGAAAACTGCTCTACGTCCTGGACCATAACTCAACTGGGTGTACTCGATGCCCAGGACCATAACTCAACTGGGCATCTCTAAAACTGGTGGTGCACTACACCCAGGACCATAACTCAACTGGCAGTGTAGCCACCACTAGGGACCAGGTACACGATCCTAAGCCGCCATCCTGGCCCTACATGTGCACATGTTCTCTGTATCCGTCAATTCCAACTGTATCTCAAGTTACATACTGGAGTGAGTTTTTACCTCATGCCCCGAAAACCATAAAACCATATACTGTATCTCAAAACTGAAAGGAAGGTTTTTCTGAAATATATTGTCTTTCAAAACATTTGAAACTTTTCTTTGAAATCTTTGAAAACATTTTTATCTTTTGCTCGACTGCTAAAAACTTTAACATACACACACATGCAGATGTTTTCTTATGATCCTTTCTACCTTAACCATGCTTAACTATATGCTTATTCCATACTATCACATATGTTCATGCATATGTTCATGCTTATGTTCATGCACGTGTTTATGCATATATGCAAAGTAATGAATTATGTATTCTATTCCTTATATGCTTACATTTTGAATAATCTCACATTTAATATGTTTATACTATTCTCAGTATACTTACACATATATACCATCATAACTAGGCTTACCTCTATAACTTACCTTGCTGATGGCTCACAAACAATATAAAGCATAATTTATTTTCATACACACTCGATCGAAGCTCTTCTACTATATCAGACTTCAAACATATACGAGTTTCAATTTCTTAGTTCTTAAACTTACTTACCATTTTCTAACTATCGACTTGTGCTCGAGAATCTCATGTCATAAACTTTTATATATTCTCATGTCATGCATATACTACTCATTATGCTCTTTATCACCTTATATACTCGTATCTATACTCATGTTGCTAATATTCTGATATAATGCATAATTTACAAACTTTCCCTCATAACACTAGTCTCATTCCCTAGGGTGTAGTTTTCTACAACCCCCAAACCCAAGTCTCATTAACTTATATTCATGACATTATTCATATGCTCTTATCTAAATATACATACAGGTTTATACCTACATATGTATCTCTATACTACTATATGCTCATACTTATCTTTTGCTTATACCGCTGCTTATAATTGCTTGTCCTTATCTCTATGTGTATATAATGACACCTACTTCTTTCTTCTATGTTCGTCCTTATATATATACAGGTTTCATGCATATACTATATTCAACTTTATTATATACCTAATTTCGAACATTATTAAATCTATCAAGTACTCACAGCATGAGTTACTTACCTGGCTAGGCGGACACTCCGAACCCCTGGTCCGATCTGTCAAAACAAATCACCACATATGTCAGAATCGCTATCTGCAGAACTTTCAACTCATCTATACTGATTCTACTATTTAAACTTCATTACTCTATTACATGCTCATAAACTATCCTAAACTAGCTAGATAGCTCAGATTCTCACTTTACGGGTTTGCGGCAAAACTTGCGGAATAGTTTCCGCAAACGCTACGGAAGGGTCTCGAACCCTCCGAACTAATCCGGAATTACTCAATTACCCTCGCAATATCATATTTATATCTCAACCAAGGCTACGGTCATCTAAACTCAAACGCGCGAGAAACTCCGTTTTACCGGAAACTCGCTAATTCTACAGGATCGATCAAATCTAATCCGTTCTCACTCGAATTCTACGACAAGCATCGTTTTAACATATTATATCAAATCCAAATCATTTCATAACAATTTGCTAAACTACGGAACTACTGGAAGCATCCGAATATATAACTGTAAACTTTAAAATAGCAAATTCTAAACGGAGAGTCGTACAGAAATTCCGAGGCCATATTCGGACTCCCATCGGCCATACGAACGCGCTGGTGTCATCGGAATTCCGATCGGACCTACTGTTCTTCATGGGTTTACTGTTCACCGCCGCTTCTCTCCTCGTTTTGCGTGATTCCGGCCGTTGTTCGGCGAATCCAACTCCGCACACTCGTAGTACTCGTCGAGGGCTTCGATTTGGTAGGTGGCTCGGGTCGTGAAACGAACCGACGAACCGGATCCACGAAACCCACGTCGCGCCCTTTCTCCTTCGTTTCCCGCCGTTCGCCGGCGATTCAGATTAGACGCCGGCCACCAACAGACGCACGGTGGCCGGGCGCTTCTTTCCCGACCGTCTCGCCGGCCGGAGGTGGCCGGGAAGTGGCCGGCGCGAGCATTAGGCGAAATTGGGGGTGGGAGTCGACTTTGAAGGATTTGGAAATTTTGCCCCTTTTGAGATTTATCAAAACTATGGGGTTATATATACTCAGCTGGGAAAATATCAAAATGGTCCCCGCCAAATTACTGATCAGCTCCTATTGTGGAACCTTCTGGAATATCGCAATTTCGGAGCCCTTCTGATGCGATTCTTGAATAGTTTTCAACACGAAAGTTGTTCTTCTCGGAAAAATGAGTCCGATGATTCAAAAATCAACTCGATTGGAGTTCGTTTGCTCCTTTTGTGACCAAAACTGTAAACTTTACGCGTTTTGCGAAAATCGCGTAACTAACTTTTGATCCCCGCGTTTTCCGACGCGACGAAAATTCATAATCTAATATTCCAACCCATATGACATCACTTGAACTCTTATTATTCGTTATCATCATGCTCCGAGACTATAATATCATTCCGGGAATCTTCTAGAACAGTCCCGAAAATCTGAGATGTTACAGTTCAACCATGTCACTAAATATAGTTAACATGCATCGTTGGAATGTTACCGGTGCATTACAAAGTGCAAACATAATTTGTTTTTAATGCAAGTGTTCAAAAGGACATGTGAATGTGGTCTTTTCTAGTCTTCTAAAGCGATGGGAATTAGATAATAACCTGAGTAATCATAAAAAAAATAATAGTAGCAATGTCATGCTATTCTTTTCAAAATTTGGTGAAGAAATGATAAAGGAAAATGGTCTTTTTTAATGACGTCATTCAATTTTCTATAATGAATGCATATGCGCCAACTGTATGGGATTCGAGTTGGAATTGAATCTCCTTTAGCATTTATTATGACAGTTATTTCAGAATTTTAAAGACTACTTGTGTAGGAATTACTCACTTACTATTGGAGATAAGGTAGAATTTGGCTATATCAAAAGGTTTAAGGTCCGTTTGTACCTGTTCTTTCATGTGAGAGTTTAATCTTCTTTGAGGTTAATGATATGTCCCAGCATTATTTTTTTAAATCCATCCAATTATCAGTTTATGTTCTCTCAACATATTAAACAACTTACATTCTCGATCGCTTGTGAGAGATGAAGAAATTACCACAGGGTAAGTTTTTTCATCTCTAAGAAATGCATATTTTAATAATTCTAGCAATGTCTTTAATTCCAATTTGGGTGCTTCCTTATTTTTCTCTTCTTCAAGTATTCTCAGTTTCTCAAAATTTTGCTAATCTCCAACGTCTTCTAGTACATGTGTAGAATCAAGTAAAGAAAAATCATTAAAAATATATGAATCTAATAGCATATTTATTCAAGAAAATTAGTTGTACAGATTTCCATCGGGTCAGATAAACTCCTCTGAATATGTTCTTTCAAAATTAGTTCAATTAGTTCCATGTTCTCATTTTCACATTCCTCATCGTACGGTTACTTACACATGTTAAAGACAT
>SKCR01029896.1:0-37681 GCA_019454045.1 Zanthoxylum bungeanum
TTTCCAATTAAATCTTGATCTTTAATTTAGTTATTGTTAACGTTGAATTAAGTGATTCAGTTCATTCGTAACCATCTCTCTGAGGAATTGACACCCCAGCTATACTGCGATAACCGCAAGTAATGTTTTGGGCGTAATCAAGGACAACCTAAAATTTTTTTGGAAAATTACAAGGATGAATGCCATGAAGGAAAGAAACTTCATGTAATATAGTCAAAAGCCAGCCGGACATCACCTATGCCCGGCCTATCTTCTTTCTAGCCAGTAAATCTGGCCGGATATTGTTGGACAATTATGACCCATAGCATCACTATTTGTAAAAGACATGGTGTTCTTTGTACAAATTAACTATGTGACAAAGGGTATTACTCTTTTATCAGTTTGTAATTGGATTACTTAGATATATAAATGATAAAAATACATATGATTAGTATCAGATTAATAAGATATGAGACAATATTAATCCACAAAAGGTTTAATCATTAAATATCCATAGTCGTAGTATTATCGAGGCTGGACATCGATAATGCGGAATAGGCTAGTATTACACTTGTGCGCATTATGGAAGCTTAACGGCATAGTTCTCATATATTTAAGTATTGGATACTTATGCAAGTGTGATAAGAGGTTCTGTTAACCGTTGGACCGGGAACAGCTCCGCTTTGGATAGACCCCTCAGAGTCCCATTGGTATTATGACTATGTGTCTATGGGAATCCGAATCAGGGTAGGTGCATGTGGTCTTAACTTGAGACTTGCATCGCTAATATTTGCGACAATCAGTATACTTTGGTTTTGGTCGTCCGGAGCTTTAACAGGTTATGTGTACGCCTCTTCTGGGTGTACTGAGAATCATAGTGTATTGGGTGTGATGTCAAGATGGAAGTATCACTTCAGTCATATGGAGATGATGATCACGCAGGGATACAAAACTAGTACTCTTAAATGCTATAGCTATCGGGATAGTATGACTAGGTCATGATTATCCGATTACAGAGACTAGTTGCTAGTGATCTGATATATGCTTCGTACATGGCAGACAAAATTCCAGTCCCAGGTCTAGCATGTGACATAAAATACTGGACCGTATTACGCAATACATTGTATACTACGCCTGATACAGATTATATATATTCCATGTTGAATATATTTCTGGAGAATTGGGTAGGCATGGTGCTTTACTAGAAGCCAACCATGTCTTGTAAATCGGTAAGAATGTGGTACGGGGTCCGCACGTGTTTGGTTGGTCCGATAACCGTATTTACTGCCAACATATCCAGGGATCTCTTGGGTCCTTTCCCAAAGATTCACCGATGACATTTGACTCGAACAAAATTAATCTGGGATTAATTAGGAGAGAGAAAATTAATTTGGGATTAATTGCGGCAAGAATTAATCTGGGATTAATTCATCGAGAAGAGAGAACGCGATTAATTTGGAATTAATCGGAAAAATAAATTTAATAGTTAAATTAGATTTTCTATTTAATTTATTTAATTGGGCTAAAATAATATATCAGATATATTAATTGAAATTGGATTTCAATACGAAATTAAAATTGGATTTTAATTCAAGCGAACAAATTAATTTGGAATTAATTCATCAGTGACTTCAGTAATAATTTTACTAGGTATTATTATTTAATTAAATTAGATTTAATTACGTAGCGATGAAAAATTCGTTTAGTCGGATTAAACGAACCGGGCCCAAAGTGTAGTGTAAGCCAACTTGAATTTTGAATTCAAAGTGGTGGGACCCACTAACTTACATCAACATGTCACATGTGTGATGGAAGTTGTTGGTTGGGTTTAATGCAATTTTGCACACATTTAAAGCTTCTTGGACAAGCTTTGTATCATAACATATTGACTTTTGGAAAGTGAAAACACATCTCTCTCTTTTCCTCTCCCTTGGCCGAAACTTGTAACTCTTGGAGGGAAGAATTTTCTTTCAAAATTTGATCAAAGCTAGCACTTTGGGAGTATTTGAAGGTAATAGGGAAACTCACCTAAGAGTTTGGAACTCAACACAAAGGCTTGGAGCATCTACAACAAAGAAAAGTTTTGAACTTCTCATCCAAATCAATGTAAGTTTTTCCGCAACTTTCTTTGATTATTCACACTAGAATAATGTTTTAGATCCTTTTACAAGTCTTAGAGACACTAACAATGGTATCAGAGCCACCTAAACTTGATTTCAAAATCTAGGGTTTATTGACTTTAATTTGGGATTTTTTGCTTGGATCTTGATTTACCTAAATTGATTGTGTGGTTGTGTTTATATGATGATGAATTGGATTTGTGTATCATTGGATTTGAGAAAAATTGATTGGATAAAAAATCCCCAATTCCTTATGCATGGCCGAAAACTACCCCTAGTGTGTTCATGGTGATTTTTTCAATTTGACAATTGGATATGTTAATTGGCATGAAATTGAATGTTAATTGTTGATTTAATTGGATTGAAATCAAAATTGGATGTTAATTTCATGTATTGCCGTGAACTTAAACATGTTCGAATGAGTTGGTTTTGCTTCAATTTGTGTTGGACATGAATTGGATAATTAAGCATGATTAATTAGATTAATTAGTGTTTTGGAAATATTAGATTAATTAATTTATTATGTTAATTACACTTTAATAAAAATTAATGTGATAATTAGAATGTTATGTTAATATGTATTAGTCTTTAAATTTGGAATTTATTAAATTGGACTAATTTGTTGTATTTGGGCTTAATGGGCTTGGTTGGGCCAAGTTTGGTTTTGGACAATTGGGTTGGATCCAATTGGGCCTAAAACCATTTCCATAAAGTCCAAATATGACTATTGGGCCTTTAAATAATTTAATTGGGCCTAATGGGCCTAAATTGATTTAGGCATATGGTGATTCCTATTTGGGCCTTAGCATTTTGGGTTTGATCCATTATGGCCAAAGCCCATGCCTTAAGAATTAATTGAAAGCCTATTCGACTTCAATTGAATAGTATTGGATACTAATTGGGCCTTTGAGACCCATTTAGATTGGATTTGGAATCCAAGTCTAAAAACCACTAAAATAAGTGTAATTATTTAATTTGGAATTACATATGAGTTAGTATTGAATACAATTTAAATTGGATTTAAAATTGTAGTTCGATATAATTCAAGAATACGTACTTTGAGTATTTATTCTTAAACGAGTTGGACTCGCGCAAATCAAATCGTTGTATGAACATTGGATGGTCATTAATTGAAGATTAATTAATTGGATTAGATTGATTGAACATCATGCTTTATGTGAATACTTGGATGTATTTGTATGAATAATGTATATCGGATGGATATTAAAAGGGTGGGGCAATTTTGGAAATTATTGTAATAAATTTGGAATTTATTAAATTGGACCTGTGTGTCCAGCCTATTATCTCTTTATCTCTTTGTATTTCTCTTCTCACTAATTCCCCTCAATGCAAATGAGGTTTCTTTTAGTGTTATGTAATTGGGTAGAAGTATGAATAATGCTAGCGGGAGAGAGAAAATGGAGAGATTTTTTCTAGGAACAAATTGTTATATATCCATCCGTATATCATTATTAATTTTATTCTCGCCTTATTATGCTTTTAGAATGCATGTTTAAGGGTGTATGATGAGACCTAATAAAAGATAATAAATTGGTTGCCAATTTACGCGAAAAACCCTCACTCAAATATTAAGCGTTTTTCCTTCCATTGAGTGGTTCTCTCTCAAAATCCAAGATTGACATTGGTTTGTTGGCCAAAGTCAAGACCATTATCCATCGCGGATGTGTTTGAACCACCAAAGATTTGTTCTATATCGCATGTCTTGGGCGGTTGTGACTTATTGGCCAAAGTCAAGGTCACTTCTAGTTCATCGACATGGATTATGAAGCTTTCCCACTGTCAATGGGTCGCGCTTAAACTTGAATCATTAAGCTTGTTGAGCCAAAGCCAAGGCTTAGTTGATTCAGAGAAAAAGATTAGGAATATATATTGGATATATATCTCGGACTTGGAGGTCCACCTACCGGATCTAGGAATTGGATGAGATCCAATTGATCTTAGAGATCTACCTAGTTAAGTTTCATACAGCTTGTTGGCCAAAGTCAAGGTTGTGTGTTATTTAACGGGATCCTAGCCCACTAGGAAACTGGGTTTCCCGAGTACTCCACAGAGGGTTAGAGGCTCGCCGAAAAATTGTGGGAGGCTAGTATTAAATTTGCAATTTCGTTTAATACTTGCTTACACGCGCTCTTTTAATTATTTATCGTTGTCATAAATACATATTAGTTGGACTAATATCTTTTATTGCTTTCTATTAACAGTTGGACTGTACTTAAAATACTACTCCACTTGTAGTTGGTTATATAGTTGGACTATAGTAACCATTACATTTTGAGTGTACCTGAAATCATTGATTGGATAGTTGGACTATTGCAATCGAGATGGCTGGAAAGATTAGCATTAGTGACATCATCATTGGCGAAAATGTCCTTAACGGCGTAAATTTTCCAGATTGGGAAATTAATCTCAGGATAATCCTGGGAGCTGAGAAGTTACTCTATTGGATAGAGAAACCTCTCGGGCCCTGAGCCTCGAGTTGAGCAAATAGTATAGCATGATCTTAGGAAGACTCATCGTGATGATAACTTTAGTGCTCAATCCGTTATGCTTGCTGCAATGACTCCTTAATTTCTTTATCAGAACTAAGGATTAGATCATTATATCATGATGTTGAAATCAAAGGATCTTCATAGATCTAACCTTAGATCTTAGAAGTATGAATTGAAAAAGAAGCTCTTTCGCTCGCATATGTCAGAGGGTACATCTGTCGAGCACTAGGTGTCGCAAATGATTGCTGACATCGAATAGCTAGGTTAGCTGGGCATTACCTATGAGGCTGAGATTTCCATAGATTTGATCTTACAGTCTCTGACCGAATACTGGGGCGGGTTCATAATGAACCAAGAGAAAAATATTAGAGAGTTAATGGCTATGCTCTAGGAGGCAGAGCCAGAGCTTCCAAAAGGGTGAGAAGCGCATGGTGCATCTTACTTCGACATCCCAGAAGGCCAAGGCTTGGCCGAAGGCTTCTGGGGATGTGAAAAAAAAGGGCAAATGCAATATCGTCACAGTCTTCTGGGAAGACAAAAGATATATCCCAAGATGGCTGCCTAAACTGTGGCAAATGAGGTCACTGGAAGCGTGACTTTCATATGGGTTAGGCAAACATGAAGGAAATGAAGGCGGGCAAGGCTCCAACTTCAGATATGTTTGTTATTGTAATAAACGTGTCCACTGGTTTTAAAAAATTAGATTTTTGATACTGGATGTGGTACATACATATGTACTGGTGTGCAGGATCTGCTTATTAGCAGGATACTGGCTTCAGATGAGATCGACCTACGAGTCGGAAACGGGACGAAAGTCACTGTTTTGGCCGTTGGGACCTATGTTTTGTATCTGCCATTGGGGCATATAATTACATTAAGTGACTGTTATTTTGTACCTAGTTTGACTAGGAACATCATCTCTGTATTTTGTTTAACCCGTTAAGGGTATACATTTGTATTCTAGAACACTAGGTGTTTTGTATATAAAGATAACATTTTGATATGTGACGCAGATGTTAATAATAGTCTTTATATTTTGAATATAAATGAATCTCAAACATATAACATGACAAACAAAAGGCTCAAACTAAGTAACACGGATGAAACTTATCTGTGGCATTGATGTCTGTGACACATTGACAAGACTCGTATATCCACTCTTTGGAAGAGTAAATACTTGGATAGATTTGATTCCAATTCAAATGACGTCTGCGAATCTTATTTATTAGGCAAAATGCCTAAAACACCTTTTAGCGGTAAATATGTACGTGCCACCGAGCTGTTAGCCCTCGTTCATGGTGACATAGTGGGCCCATATCTAGCTAGGCTAGAGGTGGTTATGAATACTTCGTAACCTTTACGAATGTTGCATCGCGTTATGGTTATGTGTATCTTATGAAACACAAGTCGGAAACTTTTGAGAAATTCAAAGAGTTTCGACACGAAGTAGAAAAACAGACCAGAAAAGTATTAAAACATCACGGTTGGACCGTGGTGGAAAATACTTGAGCAATGAGTTTCTTGATTACTTGAAAGAGTATGGTGTTCTTTCACAGTGGACTCCTCCCGGAACACCTTAATTGAGTGGTGTGTCCGAACAGAGATACCGAACTTTGTTGGACATGGTAAGGTCAATAATGAGTCGCATTGAGCTACCAATTTCCTTCTAAGGATACGTATTGAATAGTGCAATACTTATTTTGAATAAGGTTCCGACAAAGTCTGTTGGACAGACTCCATATGAAATATGGACTGGAAAGAAACCGAGTTTCTCATTCCTGAAGATTTGGGGATGCTGGGCATATAATTAAACATTTGGATGGTACCAAACTAGAACCCAAATTGGATAAGTGCCTACTTGTAGTTGGTTATCTTAGGGAAACCAAAGGGTATTATTTCCACAACCCATAAGAGAACAAAATATTTGTTGCTCTCCATGCGGTTTTCCTTAGAGGAATTCCTAAATGCAGTGGTAAGTGGGAGGAAAGTAGAACTCGATGAAAATCAGAGTGATACTATTCCTGGCACCGATCCCCTTACGGAACATGAACAGTTCATCAGGGATGATACTGTTCCACAATCTTCTAATACACAAGAACCGCGTAGGTCGGAGTGAGTCAGAAAAAAACCTAAGTGGCATAGGTTTCTGATCTCACCTCGTGTAGATATTAATCTTATTGAGGAAGATGAACCGACTACGTATGAGGAAGTGATACAAGGTATCGACTCCACTTTATGGCAAGAGGCCATGAAGTCCGAAATGGATTCCATGTATACAACCAAGTTTTGACACTGGTTGATGTACCAGAAGACATTGTGCCTATTAGTAGCAAATGAGTCTTCATGGCGAAGACATACATGGATGGCAACATACAAACGTACAAAGCTGGGCTTGTAGCGAAAGGGTATCATTATCAACATGGTGTCAATTACGACGAAACCTTTTACCCGTTGTCATGATTGAATCCATTCGGATAATGCTTGCTATTGCTGCATATTTTGATTATGAAATATGGCAGATGGACGTCAAAATAGTTTTCCTTAACGGAAACCTTTTGGAGGGTGTTTACATATAACAGCCTGACGGTTTTGTCATGCCAAAACATGCAAACAAGGTTTGCAAGTTAAATCGATCCATTTATGGATTGAAGTAAGTATTACGTTCCTGGAACCAACATTTTGATGAGATCATATTGCAATATGGTTTCATTCAAAACGATGATGATTCTTGTGTATATAAGAAGGTTAGTGGGAGCGCACTGACATTGATTGTCCTATACGTTGATGATGTATTACTTCTTAGCAATGACATTCCCATACTAAAATCGGTGAAAGCTTGGCTTTTATTAAAATTCTCCATGAAATTGTTGGGAGAGGCAACGTTTATTCTAAGAATAAGGATCTACTGGGATAGATCTAAAAGTTATTGGCACTCTCCGAGAACTCGTACATTGACAAAATATTGAAGAGATTCAACATGGATCAGCCCAGAGGGGGCTGCTTCCAGTGTCACAGGGCGTCTCTCTATCTAAGGACATGTGTCCTAAAACTCAAGATGAGAGAGATGCAATGAATCAGATCCCGTTCGCTTAAGTAGTCAGATCAATCATGTATGCCATGACATATACGCGACCTGGTGTCTCATATGCTTTGATCATGTGGAGTCACTATCAGGCTGATCCAGGTGATGGTCACTGGATTGATGTAAAGAACATCCTTGAGTATCTTAGACGAACTAAAGATGCTTTCTTAATTTATGGAGATGGAGAACTTGAGGTGACTGTGATCACCATTGCAAGTTTCCAAACCGATAAAGACAACTGTAAGTCGTAATAAGGGTACATATTTTGTTTGAACAATATAACAATGAGCTGGAAATCTTCCAAGCAAGATACTATTGCCGATTCAACAATAAAAGCGGAATACATTGCTGTAGCTGAGGCAGCAAAAGAAGCATTTTGGATCTATAAAATTCCTAATTAGATTAGGAGTAGTTCTGTTAGTAGCTGAGCTAGGCTACATCACAGGCTAAGGAATTACGGTCTCATCAATGATCCAAATATGTACTTCGATGGTTTCATCTGACTCGTGAGATCACATATCGTGGCGATGTCAAGATCGACAAGATCGTTTCAGATGATAACCTTGGATATCCGCTGACGAAAGCGATATTTAAGCATAAGTATGAGCGACCCGTACATAGTTCAGGTGTTGGACACTTGAGTGATTGGCTATAGGCCAAGTGGGAGATTGTTGGACAATTATGACCCATAGCATCACTATATTTAAAAGACATGGTGTTCTCTGTACAAATTAACTATGTGACAAAGGAAATTGCTCTTTTATCATTTGTAATTGGATTACTTGGATATATAAATGATAAAAGTCCATATGATTAGTACCAGATTAATAAGATATGAGACAATATTAATCCATGAAAGGTTTAATCATTAAATATCCCTAGTCGTAGTATTATCGAGACTGGACATCGATAATGCAGAATAGGCTAGTATTACACTTGTGCACGTTATGGAAGCTTAACGACATAGTTCTCATATATTTAAGTATTGGATACTTATGCAAGTGTGATAGGAGGTTCTATTAGCCGTTGGATCGGGAACAGCTTCGCTCTGGATAGACCCCTCGGAGTCCCATTGGTATTATAACTATGTGTCTATGGGAATCCGAATCAGGGTAGGTGCATGTGGTCTTAACCTGAGACTTGCATCGCTAATATTTGCGACAATCAGTATACTTTGGTTTTGGTCGTCCGTAGCTTTAACAGGTTATGTGTACGCCTCTTGTGGGTGTACTGAGAATCGTAGTGTATTGGGTGTGATGTCAAGATGGAAGTATCACTTCAGTCATATGGAGATGATGATCACGCAGGGATACAAAACTAGTACTCTTAAATGCTATAGCCATCGGGATAGTATGACTAGGTCATGATTATCCGATTACAGAGACTAGTTGCTAGTGATCCGATATATGCTCTGTATAGGGCAGACACAATTCCAGCCCCAGGCCTAGCATGTGACATCCGATACTGGATCCTATTACGCAATACATTGTATACTACAGCTGATACAGATTATATATATTCCATGTTGAATATATTTCTGGAGAATTGGGTAGTCATGGTGCTTTGCTAGAAGCCAACCTTGTCTTGTAAATCGATAAGAATGTGATACGGGGTACGCCCGTGTTCGGATGGTCCGACAACCGTATTTACTGCCAACATATCCAAGGATCTCTTGGGTCGCTTCCCAAAGATTCACCGATGACATTTGACTCGAACATAATTAATCTGGGATTAATTATGAGAGAGAAAATTAATCTGGGATTAATTCGTTGAGAAGAGAGAACGTGATTAATTTGGAATTAATCGGCAAAATAAATTTAATAGTTAAATTGGATTTTTCTATTTAATTTATTTAATCGGGCTAAAATAATATATCAGATATATTAATTGAAATTGGATTTCTATACGGAATTAAAATTAGATTTTAATTCAAGCGAACGAATTAATTTGGAATTAATTCATAAGTGACTTCCGTAATAATTTTACTTGGTATTATTATTTAATTAAATTAGATTTAATTACGTAGCGACAGAAAATTCGTTTAGTCGGATTAAATGAACCGGGCCCAAAGTGTGTAGTGTAAGCCAACTTGAATTTTGAATTCAACGTGGTGGGACCCACTAACTTACATCAACATGTCACATGTGTGATGAAAGTTGTCGGTTGCATTTAATGCAATTTTGCACACATTTAAAGCTTCTTGGACAAGCTTTGTATCATAACATATTGACTTTTGGAAAGTGGAAACACATTTCTCTCTTTTCCTCTCCATTGGCCGAAACTTGGAACTCTTGGAGGGAAAAATTTTCTTTCAAATTTTGATCATAGCTAGCAGTTTGGGAGTCTTTGAAGGTGATAGGGAAACTCATCCAAGAGTTTGGAACTCAACACAAAGGCTTGGAGCATCTACAACAAAGAAAAGTTTTGAACTTCTCATCCAAATCAATGTAAGTTTTTCCGCAACTTTCTTTGATTATTCATACTAGAATCATGTTTATGATCATTGGACAAGTCTTAGAGACACTAACAGATATACCCTGAAATCCTTAAATCTAGCCAGACATAGCACAACTGTCATTGAAAAAGCAGATTATCAGTTACTGAATTTAAGAGACCTGATTATGTTAGCCGGACATACAATTCAAATTTAACATTCGACCAAACATGCATCGAGTTGTCAGTATTCGTGCGAAATTCAAATAGCTAGAATCACATGATTAATAATGTCTGATCGGAGGTATGTCCTAAAATATAAATCCGGTCAGACATAGATCGATTAGTGTATGATGTTTTGATTGTCAATCATGCGAGACAGACTAAAAGAATGAAGGAGATTCTGTCTCCCTTTCCATCATGAGACCCAACTGTTTCACAAAAAAAAAAAAAAAGAATTTCCCCATTCACGGGATGGCTGGCAATTACCTGAAAAAATGAACCTATAAATTACTTGTTGAAATTGTTTAGAAAGAATGAGAGAGAGAAAATTATGAGATAACCAGTAAACACTTGGAGTTTCCCTCTTTCTAGCAATGAATCAAGGAGCGATCCAACTGACCGGCGTAAACACACACGTATAACGCAAGCGCACGTATCGTTCAAGTAGTATAAAAATATCGATCTCATGAGGACTTAATTCCTATTATTGTTATTAATTATTGAATCTATTTATTTACAAATATCTAATTGAAGGTGAAGAGAATGATTGCTTGATTGATTTGGTTGATTGTAGTTTTGCAAAATAAATAAATAAATAAAAAGACAAAAGTAAATACTAAGGAAAAATAACAAAAGACACAAAGATCTAGGGTTGTGAATCATTCTAATATCTTTTAAAAGATGAAGTGATTATTTTATGTTTATGTAATAAATCAGTTTACTAACCTGGAACACGAAATTATGCAAAAGCCTTTGTCGATGGTCAGACGCAAATACCCAGTTTAACCCAATTGAACCATCTGTCTATGTCAACCAAATTATCTGGATTCATTAAGTTTAAGTTCCAATTATGGCTACCCCCGCCCGACAGGTATATGTCTATCCTGTAAGGAAATCTATTAAAATGTTATCTATCCTCAAGGAAGATCGTGGTCTATTAAGTCTAAGGCTGAAACCTAAAATCCCTATGTCTAGTTCATTTTAGATTTACCACATCAATCTTATTGGTGATCAGACAACAAGAAGCATTAAGCTTAAGACTTAATAAGTAAACCTTTAAATTACCCAAACTATAAAATAACCCCTTATAAACCGGTGATATTAGAATTCATCACAACCCTAGATAACTAACACATAACTAGGGCTAGTAAAAACTTAAAAGTAAAGGACATAAAGTAAAAATACTGAAAAGTAAAATAAAATAAAATGCTAAGGTAAAAAAAATTACTTTTACTATTTACTATTTTAGATATCTCCCATAAAATAAAATATAAACTTGTGATAATATTACCAACCGACCAATCTGGCGGTATCCTTTTAAGTCAATATTTTAAATAGTGAATATATTATTTTTAAGGGAGATTAATCTAAATAGTAATAGTAAAAGAATTACCTTTCACCTTAGCTGGGAAAGTTACCTCCTCATGGTGAATAGTAAAAACTGTAAAAAGTAAAAAAGTAAATTACTATATTAACAAAACGTAATTAAAATTATTTAATTATGATGACGTGGCGGTGAGTTGGCAGTGACGTGGAGTGACACGTGGCACACGTGGCGATGATGACTGTCGGCACCATAGGATGCTAACACGTGGCACGGCGCATGTTAGCAGATCGGCTGTGATGGTGACACGTGTCACGGTGCACGTTAGTAAAGTCAAACTTTTCTCAGATTCTGATTTGTGGACACGGCGCACGTTAGCACTGTTCGGCGCATTTTAGGCGTCGCGACGCGGAAAATTTATTGAATTGCCATTTTCGTCCAATTTTCACTGTTTTTGCCCAAATCACCTCCAGAATGTCCTGAAACTTTATTTATCTACAAAATAACACGAAACACATCAAAATATTCACAAAACTCAAGAAACTATACAAAATATTAGGTTAAATGAGTGGGAAATAGTGATAGATTTACCACTCATCACACCCCCAAACCTAACATTTTGCTAGTCCTCGAGCAAAACATAAAATAACACAAATAAATTAACTAAGCCACTTTCGTAGGGATCACAGTTGCATTTAGCGTATGCAACAAGCCTTTAAACCCCTAGGTGTCCCTAGTGGACGAGTTGTAGTCTCGTGAGGGTTTACATCAATGATACCCACAAATATTTTACAAAAGTAAAAAGGTAGTAAAACTAATGCACACAAAAGCAAAAAGACAAGCGAAAAGAGAATAAAGATGTTAGTGACTAATCAGGTGAAACTTCTACTCCAAGTTACTAGTAGTTTTGTTTTATTCTAAATTACTGAATAAGTAAATTCTCCGATTATTTTTACCATTCTTCATATACATAGCCAACAAAATATTGAACATTTTATTTTTGCCCACAACAGTCATAAGTGCAGTTGATAAGAGAGTAATATTTTTGTCCTAAAGTTCTATCAGATTTCACACCTTTTTGTAGCAATGGAATAATTTTTCTCATTTTTCTGATTTTTTTTCTTTGAGTTTTCTCTATTTTTTATTATATACAATACCTTCCGTCTATGTAGCGAGTGTTGGGTCGGTGACTCCCAAACCAGTTGGCTTTAAGGCACCAGGTGTTAAGACACCCCTACGGACTTAATTATTCAGACTTCAGATATATATATTTTTGCAGCATCTTCGATCCATGTAACGATCTTTGGGCCAGTGACTCCCAAACCAGTTGGCTTTAGGGCACTAGGTGTTAAAACACCCTTACAGATTTAATAACTCGGATCTCAGACGTTTTTTTTTTTTTTTTTTTTACTACATTGCTTTTTGAGATGTTTCCTCGAATTAAACTAGAGCACTGAATATTACAAACTTTTCAATTTTAGCTCATGTCCGTATGTTACTATATATGTTGATAATATCTGTCACTGAGCATATGAAGATCAATTTTAGTCCGTTTTAAGGAGAATTCACAAATTAAATAATTCAAAATGAAATAAACAAAAATTAACTTGTTTCGAAATAGGTTTGAGATACGTCTCAGGAGTGGAAACTCCTTACTCAGCTACTATTGCCAATTTCACCTTTTTAGTCAAATAAAAATGCAAAATATTTTTGTAATTTTTGAAAATTTTCCATTTTTTTTTGTATTTTTCGAAAAATTTTGGACTAAAAATAAAAATAACACACAAACTGAAAATAAGGTATTGATCAACTAATTCCCTCCCCCAAACCTAAATGAGACATTGTCCCCAATGTCTTAAACAGTAAAAGGAGAGTTAAGAAGGTCATACCTGGTTAGCTGAAATCTACAGGAAATTAAAGGTTAAGATCCAGATTAATCCGACGCCTCTTACCACGATCGTCGTTGGACCAATTTATCTTTGAAAGGATAGGGTCAACTTGTGGTTCATAGGCTATGAGTTGGTCTATTAGATCCGGACCAGTTATGACAGTAAAGATGAGTTCTTTCATAGGTTTTGACACGAACCCATTTCTCCGAGCATCATCAAGAAACACACAAAGAAAATCATAAAATCCATCAACATTAAACAGTCCAAGCGGTTTCTGGTGTATGTTCAGGTTCATCCAAGATAGAACTATAAAAATTTCCTCCAATGTACCCAAGCCACCTGGCAAAGCGATAAAAGCATCAGCACGATTAATCATTTCTACCAGTCGTTCAGACATACCTGGCACGATCAGTTCCTCTCCGTTTGATGATCCAATAAGATTTGCCTCTGCCAAGGGTTTTGGGATGATTCCCAAAACATGACTGCCTCCTTCCTGTACAGCCTTTGAAACGATCCCCATAAGTCCGAGATTGCCTCCGCCATATATTAAGTGCATATTCCTTGCAGCTAAGACTCGACCCAATTCCTGTGCTGCTTCTACGTATTGTGGTTTAGTTCCAACACTACTACCGCAAAACACACAGATGTTTTCAACTCGTCTTCTTGAAGTGGCTTCCATTTTTTATGTATTTCTTTTTCAAATCAGGATGCCTTCAAAAGTGTAATGACGGGCTGAATTTATAGTACCTGAAAAAGGGTGAGTAATAATAGCACTAATATCTTCCAAAGGACGATTGTTAGCTAAACAACAAAAGAAATCTTGAAAGGTCAAAAAGTCTGGATCCTGTCTACGAAAATAAAGATAATTACAACAGAAAAGTGAATCAAAGCAATAATTAAGGCAACGGAATTGTGTACGCAATACGCCACTCGCTTAGTATAAACTCATTAGGATGCGTCTCAAGATTTTATTCCTTACTCAGCCATCGCTAATGAATTGTTTCTCATCTTTGATTGCCAAACACAATTCCTTCTGTCTTAAAATGCTTCGTTTGTGCTTTTCCCTACAAAAATAACACACAAAATTAAAAACTCTACAACATGTATACACAAAATATGAAAACAAAAATTACAACAAATTGCATGGGTTGCCTCCCTGCTAGCGCTAAATTTTTCATCTTCAGCCAGACGTGACTGAAATCCATATGTTAAGGAGGTTTCAATGTCATTTTGGATGTCCGATTAAAGACAATCCCGTGAGCATTGCTTTTGAAGGGTCTCTTCCAACGGTAAAGTGGCAAAAAGAATTTTATCATATTCAGTGCTAGTGTCGCATTTTTGTTCCTTGTTGTTCTAGTGGTTCCTGCAAAGAAAGAAAGAAAATCAGGAGGTCTCGTATGGTGCTTGACTTGGAATGGGAGTTCCATTCTGTCAAGCTTCTGGGCGATATCTTTGATTTGTACTCCCCGATACAGCGATGTTTCTCCTGAATGCTCTGGATCTTTATTAAGGTCAGACATTTGCTCCTCCATTTGCTCTGCTTCTTGCTCCACATTTTCTTCACAGATGAATTTTAAAATTTTTGTATTCAGCTCTTCATCTGTCATCTGTGAAATACATGCTTCAAAATTGTCAACCTGATAATGCAAAGATGTTTCTGACATTAGGTTTTCATCCTCTGATACGACTGGAATGGATGGTTTAGATAGATCTTCATTAAACATCATAGAAAAGCATGCTCCAAGATCTTCATTTTTAGGATTGAAAGTTTGATCCTCCGTTGTTGGTGCAGTTGGTACAAGTAGATCAGCTTCATCCTCGTCAGAATCTGAATTATAAAAGTCAAATCGAGACTTTGCCGGTTCGGACTCCTGAACTGATACCTCTGGTTGTTGATACTGCTCAGCCTCCTCCTCTGTTGAAGTGTCATTGTGAAATGATTGGTACTCGAAGGCTTCATCAGTGTCATCTGAAACTGGTTCTTGAGGTATGTTGTTCTGGTTTTCTGTGAATTGTCTCATTTGATCTGTCATCCTCTGAATGAATTCTGATTGTCTCTGAATACTTTCAAATTGATTCTGACTTGTTTCAAGAATTGTATCCAACTTTTCTTTTCGTTTCTTGAACATATCTTCGAGCATGTTTAGCAACTGATCTTCCTCTGATGGTTCTGGTTGTTGATGAAGATCATAGGTAGATGGTGGATAAGATGGAAAATGTGGTTCTGTGAAATGTGATGGCTCGTCATACCATGAAGGATCTTGATAGCTCTGCCACCCTGGATGGTAGTTGTATTTGCAATAATCTCTAGGGTGGTTACCATTACATATGTCACATCTCCCCATTACGTCTTGTTGAGCAAATGTGGTATTGCTTGGTTCTGGCATCCAGTGATAATTGTTGGGCAGGACAACAGGCCTCAGAAAATCGGACTGTTGCTCCCAGATTTGGGGTGTATCTTCTAGTAAAGCTCGTGATCTCTCAATCTCCCAATAATGTTCCATTTTTCAATCACCTGAAAATAAAAGAAGGAAATAAAAATTACAGATAAAGAAAATTAGATACAAGTAAATTAGATAGCTTCAAAATTAATAACTCAAGAAAAATAAGTCCCCGGCAACGGCGCCAAAAACTTGACCGGCGTAAACACACACGTATAACGCAAGCGCACGTATCGTTCAAGTAGTATAAAAATATCGATCCCACGAGGACTTAATTCCTACTGTTGTTATTAATTATTGAATCTATTTATTTACAAATATCTAATTGAGGGTGAAGAGAATGATTGCTTGATTGATTTGGTTGATTGTAGTTTTGCAAAATAAATAAATAAATAAAAAGAAAAAAGAAAATACTAAGGAAAAATAACAAAAGACACAAAGATCTAGGGTTGTGAATCATTCTAATATCTTTTAAAAGATGAAGTGATTATTGTATGTTTGTGTAATAAATAAGTTTACTAACCTGGAACACGAAATTATGCAAAAGCCTTTGTCGATGGTCAGACGCAAATACCCAGTTTAACCCAATTGAACCATATGTCTATGTCAACCAAATTATCTGGATTCATTAAGTTTAAGTTCCAATTATGGCTACCCCCGCCCGACAGGTATATGTCTATCTTGTAAGGAAATCTATTAAAGGGTTATCTATCCTCAAGGAAGATCGTGGGCTATTAAGTCTAAGGCTGAAACCTAAAATCCCTATGTCTAGTTCATTTTAGATTTACCACATCAATCTTATTGGTGATCAGACAACAAGAAGCATTAAGCTTAAGACTTAATAAGTAAACCTTTAAATTACCCAAACTATAAAATAACCCCTTATAAACCGGTGATATTAGAATTCATCACAACCCCAGATAACTAACACATAACTAGGGCTAGTAAAAACTTAAAAGTAAATGACATAAAGTAAAAATATTGAAAAGTAAAAGACATAAAGTAAAAGCTGAAAAGTAAAATAAAATAAAATGCTAAGGTAAAAAAAATTACTTTTACTATTTACTATTTTAGATATCTCCCATAAAATAATATATAAACTTGTGATAATATTACCAACCGACCAATCTGGCGGTATCCTTTACTAGTCAGGTTTAAACCAGATTAAAATGAATTACCAACCGACCAATCTGGCGGTATCCTTTTTAAGTCAATATTTTAAATAGTGAATATATTATTTTTAAGGGAGATTAATCTAAATAGTAATAGTAAAAGAATTATCTTTCACCATAGCTGGGAAAGTTACCTCCTCATGGTGAATAGTAAAAACTGTAAAAAGTAAAAAAGTAAATTACTATATTAACAAAACGTAATTAAAATTATTTACAAAACTAAAAACTAAAAAAAACTAAAAACTAAAAGAAACTAGAGAGAGAAACTCTCTCTTTACATCCAAGAGATGAGAGAGAGTGGTGCAACTAAAACTGAAATTTGAAGCTCTATTTATAGGCCCTGGTAGGCTACCAGAGTCGCGAAGCCAACTTCTGTCGACGTGGCACACTCTGGTTCGTCGGTTTGCAGATTCTGGATAAGATGATAATGTGACACGTGGCGAGGTGGTTGAGCTTCAATTATTGTGACACATGGCGGCTTCTGATTGGTCGATGAGATTCTTATCCTCCACGTGTCAGATAAGGATTAGATACTCAATGATTGATGCTGACGTGGCACTGACGTGGCGGTGACGTGGCGATGACGTGGCGGTGAGTGGGAAAGAGACTGTCGGCACTGTAGGATTGTGACACGTGGCACTTCCTAATTGGCTGATGATGACGTGGCGGTGAGGTGGCAGTGACGTGGAGTGACACATGGCACACGTGGCGATGATGACTGTCGGCACCATAGGATACTGACACGTGGCACGGCGCATGTTAGCAAATCGGCTGTGATGGTGAAACATGGCACGGCGTACGTTAGCAAAGTCAAACTTTTCTTAGATTCTGACACGTGGACTCGGCGCACGTTAGCACTGTTCGGCGCATTTTAGGCTTCGCGACGCTAAAGGTCTTGGCGTCGCGACGTGGGAATTTACCAAAATGCCATTTTCATCCAATTTTCACTGTTTTGGCCCAAATCACCTCCAGAATGTCCTGAAACTTTATTTATCTATAATATAACACAAAACACATCAAAATATTCACAAAACTCAAGAAAATATACAAAATATTAGGTTAAATGAGTGGGAAATAGTGATAGATTTACAACTCATCACCAACATTCAAAGGCTTTCTTATGAGCCAAACTATAGTAAAAGATACGACCTGAGGGTATTTCTTCTCCATAGTTATGTGTTTTGGAGTTTCTATTATTAACACAGTATCTCCGCCCAGACATACATCACGTTCGGCTGGACTTGCACACATATTCGTCCAAAGATATATTAATCAAGTAGCGCTTAATATTTTCTGTATTTTATTGCATGCCTAGTTATTTCATATGTTAATCATTGTTATTCCACCATGCATGTTTAGTTGTTTCGTTCGATTATTTTAATATGTGATATACATGTGTTTACTTTACTGTTTAAAATCATATGCATGTTGTGCTCTACCTAATGTGTGATCTATGAACTATGTTCCACCAGACTTGTTATATGTCCGGCCAGACTTGTTATATGTCCAGTTGGACAAGTATGGTATCCAGCCGTATGACCCCATGGTATATAGGATGGAAACCCGTACGTAAGTTCCATAGTCGATTCCGAATGGACGATAATATGGTTTACATTTGGGATACAACTCCAAATACCACTGGGAGATGGCCATTTCGTTATAAATACATCTAAAATGCATGTTTATTATATCTGGACTATGCATTACTTCCGGTCAAACTTCTAGTAAGTCCGACCAGACATGAAGATTGAATGCTATATTCAGCCGACCTTAGGCCAAGTCCTGCCAGGCCTCTCCGAGGCCAGACCAACTTGATACGTGTTTTAGCTAGTTTAATTACTATTGTAATATTTTATTTCCACATATAAACTTTATTTGTTTACTGTCTTTTGTTTTGTGTTTGCACCTTGTATGTTTTATAAATTATATTCTGTCTTCTTGCATTATAAGACATGGGATACCTCATTTGAACGTAAATATTATACTAGCATTAGTAAGAGATCGTTTTGAACGTAAATATAAATGCATGTTTTGTGTTTGCGATGAGTGTAATGCTGACTTAAATCATTCCTAATATCTCATACCGGGTGATGACTTCATTAGTATCTGATTAATCTCTTGTGGGACTATCCGTACTCTTTATGGGATGCGAGTCGAACAGTGTAGTGGTCGTTATATGTATAACAATAAACCCCACTTCACTATTATAGATGGCAACTCCAGCGGGGATAGAGAATCGGCCCCGAAAAAAATACATTGTAGTATTTATGCGAGATTGAGTATAACCATGTCTTCATATTTTGCATACTCTTTTTAACCCCGATGGAATTATATATCGAGAAAACATTTTCACTCAAGGTGGTGGATTGGTATGTGATGATAACCATCACTTATTGGCACGTACCTTTGGGCATAAAGACACAAACTTATGATGTATTATGTGTCGTAACTCTATCTGTAAATAGTTATAAATGTGAGTACAAAGTTTTCGATTTAAATACATCTGAATTAGTTCCCAATTGAGGTGATGTCATCAAAGATGATCACATCATATGATTGGCATATTTTGATGCTGCCACTGATCGTATCTGATACTCATAGTTTGGTGAATCACACATCACAATAGCATGAACATGGATAATACGTTGAAGAAAATATTAGTGAATGAGACCAACGCGATGAATCACATGAGCGATTATCCTCAGTTAATGATTAGTTCTATTGTCATACTAATGTATCACTAGTCATTTGACTTGAGATGTCATGACTGCCTTCCACATTAAGACGCATCGTTTGCTTGTGTATATTGCACTGGGCTAACCATGCTTGGTGAAAGAAGCTTGTTGGCAATGTGTTCCTAATGTATGAGGATAAGTGATGATCAAGATGGAATCTGCTGGCTCAGATAATTGAGATTGAGATCCTAGGAAAGAGTATCACATACGGGCATTAAAGTTTTGGCCAAAGTGTACATTTTTCAAAAATATATTTTACGTATATGTGGATCCCGTATATGATTGACTTCATTATCCTATGATCGAGTTAGGAATTTGACGACTCCATGGCTGTAACGACCGGAAATCCCTACTTTTGTTACATTATGAGATGAGTATTATATAATGTAAATTGTGTTTGAGCACATATATATTAATGGAACGATTTTGGGTTTAATCGGTGGATTCCTCGAAATTCTGATACAAAACTGTATTATGTTCCACTCCGAAAAACCCGTGGTATTTTGGCCGTAACATTCTCGTAAGATCTCTGATATTTATGAATTTTATATCACCGGAAATCTGAGATCGAGAGCTATAACTTCCTTGTTGAAGTTTTTTCCAAATTCGGAACAGAAATAGGTCAAAAATCGCAATTTCCGCATCTGCTACAGTAAATTCGAGAATTAACTAGAAATTGGGTGATGTGGCATCATCTCAACCATTCATTTCATCACAAAATCAGCCTCTATTTGTCTATATAAATAACACTATTCACCATTTTCTTCACACATCAAAAACGTGAGTGGTGAGGGAAGTTCTTCAATTTGTTTTCTCACTTTTCAAGCAAATTTTTGGAAGTAATAAGTCATGATTTCAAGTCCATCTCATGCAAAGTAAGTTCCTTATAACTTTCCTATTTTATTTTCAGTTTTGAGTTTGAATTCTTGAAGCCCCAATTCGCAACTTGATTTACCCTAGCAAAGAAAGTTGTATAAATAGCTTTGATAGAATTGTGTCCTATAGAAGCTACCCCATGCTTGTGTTTGGGCCCATTATCATTTGGATCCATTCGGGCTTCTCGTCATAGGCTACAAACTTGTTGGGCCACTTAAACTGAGATGAGTTTGTATCTTATGATGATTGGGCCAAATGTTTTCAAAGTAACGATGGGCCACCTTGTGTTTGGCCCCCTATAATTTGAAGTTATTTAGCCACCTTATCGCAAAAGTGTAAACCTATTGGGCCTTTTCAACTGGGACAAGTTTACACCTCGCGGTAATCTGATTGAATGCTTTAAAATGATAACGGGCCAACTTGTATGAAAATCGTGATGGGCTTAGAAGGTCCAAACATGATCCAAATATGCCAGATGCATGAGTCCGAAATCCGCACTGGCTTTCATCCAGGAAGGGCACGCCTTGTTATGGCATATTTGTATACTTGTGGATATCTCCAAGTCCGTCTCCGCCACAACCGTGATTACCGAGGTCCCAATTCATCATTTCTAGATAATGGCACGATCCCTATAATAGGCTTAGTCAATATTATAAATGAGCGGTCTTTGTCTTTTACTGATGAAGAGGGACTGAGTTAGCCAAGGTTCACCCCTGTAGTGTAGGAGAGAAAAATCTTTGTGTACCGTATAGTGGTGCATAAAATGAGTCATACCTAGGGCAGAAATGGACTTACCACGAGTGTGGGAGGAATAAGGTCGGAAGGGTATATGTTGTTTTGATAACCATATGCGTCTCATACATCGCATGCATACACGCATCATGTTGACCCCCTTGTCTTAAAAGCCATCATAGATATCCGTTGGGTTAGAGAAGAAGGAAGAATTGCCAAGAAGAGGTTTGCAAGCATGGATGTGTCAAGCAACGAAGGTTCCCATATGGATCAATTAGAGTCCAACATCACCAAAATTACCAAGAAACTACAAGCATTGGCCAACACTGTGGACAATCAGACAGTACCCCGCACAGTAGGAATAAAAAACAACTAGAATGGAAGGCGTGAGGAGCCCCCGAATAAGGTGATCGAAGAAATCCCTATTTTTGATGATGATATGGCTGAGTATGCCGCAGGAAGGAAAGCCAGGACTCGGGCAGAGTTACAAAAACTCAGATAACAAGTAGAGTCAGTTACCTACAAGATGAAGGGAAAACATGAAGATCTATTAGACTATAATGCGATGAATTTTGAAGAACAACTGCCTCCCCAGTTTAAGATGTCTGACATGGCCATGTTTAACAGAAATGGAGATCCAAGGGTCAATCTCCAACAACATGTTCCATTGATGAGTTCAGTGGGTTTGTCGAAGCGTCGAGGGTAGAAGATGTTCGGGATGTCACTGGAAGGGGCGCCCGTAGTCTGGTATCATGGTCTGGAGAAAAAGGTCAGGGATGACTGGAGGGCATTAGCGGAGGCCATCCTGAACCAATATGTCACGGACATGGAGATAGACTTGTCGCTCAGTGACCTAGAAAACACCAAACAGAAGCTAGAAGAGACCTTCAAAGATTATATGGATTGCTGGAGAAGCCAGCTCTTGAAGATGCAGACACGGCCCTCGGAGAAGGACTAGATTAAGATGATCATTAAGGGCATGAAGCCCCCATTTATAACAAGCTGAGAAGGATGACCTCCATGATTAGTGACTTTCGACAATTAAGAGAAACTGTCATGAATATCGAGGAAGAGGAAGCCGAGAATAGAAAGTTTTACGGCCATAATAGAAAGACTATTCGAGGGCCTTCAGGGACCAAGCTCGCTCCTGCTGAGGTCACCACCATCAGAAACATGCGATTCTCCAATTTTGGTAGACCTTTGTCACAGGTGTTTGAAAAGCTGAAAAGACAAGGACTCCTAAAACCTTTAGAACCCAAACCACTTCCAAACCCTGTGCCACGCCACCTCGACCTAAACCTATACCTTCACTACCATCAGGAAAAAGGCCACGAAACTGAAAAATGCATCCGCTTTAGGCATGAGATCCAAGACCTCATTGGCACCCATAAGATATCTGACCCAGAAAAAGAACAACCCAACACACATGGAAACCCTATACCCAACTACCACTCCGTTCCACCACCCACCTACATGATCAACTCCGGCCTGCCCGAAAGCTTTTTCCTCCAAACCCTCAACCACAAGCTTCTTGCATGGGGATATAGGATATCGGTAGTGAAGATGAAACAAAATGGAGGAGAGATTTCTAGGAAAACTTCTCGAGCAATGACAAAGATGAGGTAAATGGGATGACTCTCAGTGGACATTTTTACAGTGATGTAATGGAGAAAGGCAAATAAGTGCTTACAGAAGGCCGAGAGGTGTAGAGAATACGAATAACACCGAGAGAGATACTGTGTTGTGTCAATTGAAGAAGACACAGGCACAAGTGAGCATATGTGAGTTATTATGCGCCTCTCAAGAGCACATGCGTGCCATGGTAGAAGCTCTAAAGAAGATAATGGTACCTGAAGATGCAAACCCGACAATTTTCGTAGGGTCGGTACAGAAAGAGGGTAGGCAGATGATAACATTCTTTGAAGAAGAGCTCCCGATGGAGGGGAGGAATCACAACAAGCCGCTATTCATAAAAGCGGAAGTAAGAGGCAAGAAGACATCTTGTGTGATGGTGGATGATGGCTCATCTATCAATGTGTGCCATTTGAAGATTCTGTCAAGGTTGGGTATGCGGACAACAGATTTAAGCCCCTCTAGCATGACTATCAAATCATATGACGATAGAAAATGGGGAGTCGAAGGTACTTTCATCACAATAGTCAAAGTGGGCCCGATAAAAGATGAGGTGGAGTTCACAGTGCTTGATATCCCAGCTACATTTGCTCTGTTATTGGGGAGACCATGGTTTCATAGACTTGGGGGCGTGCCGTCCACTTTGCACCAGGTTAATAAGTTCCCACATGTGGAGGAAGTCATCACCATCAGGGTTGAAGTAGACAATGTTGTGGCTGTTTTAGACATACAGCCTTTCACAAGGTTCCAAGTGGCGGCAAACTTCGAAGAATGGGTAGACCCTAAAGTGGCTAGAATCATGGAAAGAATGAAATATGAGCCATGCACAAGTTTGAGTGCTAGAGGCTAGGGAATTAGAGCACTGCCAGAATTCAAAGGACATACAACTAAGAGAGGATTGGGGTATGAATCTGATGGGAATGATCCGAAGACCAAGAAAAAAAGGGATGAAGCTGATGGAATATTTTGTGAAAGCCACATGATATCAAAGAGAGCCTGAACCCGTAGAAGTCAATGGGATCATAGTACCGGGAATCAAGATCTTCAAGGATGTGATAGGCAAAGAACCATAGGCAGAGGAAGATAAATGGGAAGAAGAACTACTGCAGTTGAAGAATCTGACGCTCGAAGAAAGCAAAAAGGAGACGGAAGAAGACAAGACTGCAAATTATGAAGATGTTTATTTTTCTAACTTATTTGATTGTAATCCTACATTTATTAATCATAAAGCCATTGATTTTGCTAACTTGTTCGAGTCTTTTCATGTTAGTCTACATTATAGCATGCATGACATGAGCATATTTGACATTGATTCAACAAAGACAAATGCATTTAATCTTGGTACATGTGAAAACCCTAAGGAAATTTCAATTGCAAGTGAGGTTACCTCTGATTAGCGGAAAGAATTAGAGAGAATATTAATAAAATATGAAAAATTATTCGCCTGGTCCTATGAAGACATGCCAGGAGTGGACAGGGGTATTGCCCAGCACATGATACCAACTTATCCGAACATGAGACCAATAAAACAGAAGCTCAGAAGAATGAGGCCAGAATGGGCCGAAAAAGTTAGGGAAGAAGTCAAGAAGCAGATAGATGTGGGGTTCTTAGAGGTGGTGAAGTACCCCGAGTGGTTAGCCAACATTGTGCCGGTACCGAAGAAGGATGGAAAGGTCAGAATGGGCGTGGATTATAGGGACCTCAACAAAGCTTGCCCAAATGATGATTTTACCCTACCCCATATAGACGTGTTGGTTGATAGCGCGGCTTTATCTGCTATGTACTCATTCACGGATGGATTCTCAGGATATGACAAGGTCTTCATGGCCGAAGAAGACAAACATAAGACTGCCTTCGTCACTGAGTGAGGTACATATTGTTACAAGGTGATGTCGTTTGGACTTAAGAATGCGGGAGCCACTTATCAACGAATAGCCACTACATTATTCCATGACTTGATGCACAATGAGATTGAGGTATACATGGATAACATGATGGTTAAATCAGAAACGAGGGCCGGACATATAGAAGTGTTGGAGAAATTCCTTCAAAGGGTCAATAAGTACAACATCCGGCTCAACCCCAAGAAGTGTGTGTTTGGGGTAACATCCGGGATGTTGTTGGGGCATACGGTAGGAATGAGAGGGATAAAAGTGGACCCTAAAAAGATCAAGGCAATTATCGAGATGCAAGCACCGAAGACAGAAAAGGAAGTTAGAGCTTTCCTCGGGAAAATCTAGTATATCAGTTGATTCATCGCCAAGCTAACATTAGTATGTGAGCCCATCTTCAAGCTATTTAAGGAAGGACTAGCCTGTAGAGTGGAATAGGCAATGTCAAGAAGCTTTTGACAAAATCAAAGAATACTTTGTTAAACCGCCTGTCCTGAAACCTCCAAGGCCGGGCAAACCCTTGGTGTAGTATTTGGCCATAGAACCCGAAGCGCTGGGGCGATGATGGTACAAGCAGATGAGACAGGGGTGGAACATGCAGTCTACTACCTCAGTAAGAAGATGCTTCCGTATGAAGCTCGCTATCAAGAGGTGGAAAAAATCTGTTTGGCGATGATATGGGCTTCCCGGAAGTTGCGTCATTACTTCCAATCCTATAAGATACAAGTGGTAGCAAAGTAGAACCCCCTAAAGTAGTTGCAGTCAGTACCCTTACTGGTAAGGAAGTTGGGCAAATGGTTGGTGTTGTTGATGGAGTTTGATATAGAATACCTCACCTCTAAGGTAGTCAAAGGGCGATCTGTAGCAGAATTCTTGGCATTACAACCCATATTAGGAGATCAGTACAAGTTCGAATTCCCAGACTATGAGGTTCAAGCAATAACGGTCCAGAGGTGGAAAATGTATTTCGATGGGGCGGTAAATTACAAAGGAGCTGGAATAGGAATTGCGTTAATAACCCCCGAAAGAGAAACCCTACCTATGGCCAAAAGGTTGACGTTCGGAGTAACAAACAACATGGCCGAATATGAAGCATGTGTCTTTGGACTGAAAGCGCTAATAGCCCTAGGAGCTATGGACGTAGAAGTTTTATGGAGACTCGATGTTGGTATTTCGACAGATACAAGGGGAATGGGAATTGAAGGAAGATCGATTGAGGCCCTACCTATTTCATCTCAGGAAGTTGGCACAGGCTATCCCCGACTGTAAATTCCAGCACCTGCCACGAGAAGAGAACCAAATGGCGGACGCACTAGCCACCCTACCTGTAACTTGGGAAAACCCAAAAAAACTGGTAATGAGGCCTCTTGTGCTGACAACAGCTAGCAGACCCAGTTATGAGATAGAGGGAATCTTGGAAGTAGAAGTCGACGATGGGAAGCCGTGGTACTACGACATTCTACAGTATCTTAAATGTAGGGAATTCCCAGAAGGAGCCTGCAAGAAAGATAGAATATCCATTCAGAAATTGGCTTCCCAGTATGTGAGTTTGAGGGGAGAGCTGTACAAGAGACAAGCCAATGGCGTCCAACTGAAATGTTTAAGAAAAGAAGAGGCTTAGAAGGTGATGGACGAGGTGCACACTGAAGTATATGGACCGCACATGAATGGATTGAATTTGTCTCGTAAGATAGTGAGACAAGGATTTTACTGGTCGACCATGGAAGCTGACTACGGAAAGCTGGTGAAGCACTGTTATGATTTCTAGGCACAAAGCAACTTGAACCATCTGCCGCCTATGGAATTTCACAGACTATCAACGTGAGGTATTGACATGATTGGAGAAATCGGGCCACATACATCAAATGGACACTTTTCATAATAGTGGCGGTAGACTATTTTTCGAAATGAGTGGAAGCTGAGTTATTCTGTAATGTTACGGTGAAGCAGATGGCCACGTTCATAGCCCGTAATATAGTATGTCGATACAGAATGCCACATCACATAGTGACAGACAATGGAGTCCAATTTCAGCGAGAAACAAAGGCGATGTTGCAAAAGTACGGGATAGGGCATCACAAATCATCACCTTACAGGCCACAGGCTAATGGGGCGGTGGAGGCGGCCAACAAAACCATAAAGAAAATACTAGCTAAGATGACAGAAAGTTATAAAGATTGGGCTAACAAATTGTCGTATGCCCTGTGGGGGTATAGAACTTCGGTGAGAACGACAACGGAAGCCACACCCTATGCTTTGATTTACGAGATGGAAGCAGTGTTACCCGTGGAAATAAAGATACAGTCAACGTGGGTACTAGCAGAGACAGAATTGCCTGAGTAGGAATGGGCCTCGCAGAGGTTCGAACAACTAGCATTACTGGATGAGAAAAGGATAAAGGCCTTGTACCATATGCAGCTATACCAGAAAAGGTTGGCCCGGGAATTCAATAAGAAGTTGCGTCCCACCAAGATCACGGTAGGTGATCTAGTGCTCAAGCAGTTGAAGCCACTGATAATGGACCCAAGGGGAAAGATTAGGCCCAATTGGGAAGGGCCCTACCTAGTCAAAAAGGTGAAGGGGAATGAGGTAGTGAGACTGTCAGATTTGGAAGGGAATGAGTTAACCGAGCCCATCAACGTGGACAGGCTTAAACAATACTTTGTATAAAAAAAGAAAAAAAAGAAAAAAAATGTCTCGTTGGGTTGAAAATCCGCAAAGGACAGCCCAAGCAAAATATAGAGCATGAGTGAGCAAGAAAAATGGTTAATTGTAAAATCCGTGAGGAACAGTTAGCGACAGAGGTATCCTTGTAATGCAGTTCATTATTTCCTACACATGTACTAAAAAGTAATGGAAACGCCTTTATTGAAACAAATGTTCAAGATGTTCATAGATTGCATAAATCATAGCTAACCGGGAAAGATTAGAGTCAAGTAATTATAAATCACATCTTTTGTTTCTTAGATGTTGGACCAAGGTCAGGAGATCTAGGAGAAGAACTCCGAGAATTGAGAGGAGTAGAGCAGCCTCAGGAATGAGGACGAATAACTCCAGGAATGGAGAGGAGTAGAACAACCTCGGGAATGAGGACGAGCAAAGATCCTCGAGAATGAGGACAGATCTGAAAAAAAAAACAAAAAAGAGAATTTTTTTTGCTCGCTGGGTTGAAAACCTGAAAAGGTGACCCAGGAAAGATAGAGCAATCCGCTAAGTTGAAAATCCGAAAGGACAGCTTAGGCAAAAGATAGTCGCCTCTCGTACTATCACAACCCACTAAGAGGTATTGGGCCAATATATAGAATAAGACTACACTTCTCCAGGGACGGGACCCTACCTCCACCCTGGAAGATACGCATAAAAGGACTTGTAACTCAATAGATGAAGCAAGAGGTAGTATCTTTTCCGCATCCTCAAGACAGTAAAGGAAAGCTTCGGGAATCAGAAGACATGATTTTTAGTATCCGAGAAGGGTAGTAAGAGAAAAATACAAGCCGAGAATGGCAGCAAACTCCTCAGGGATAGGGAATGTTTCGAAATCAGGGAATCGGAAGACATGAGGCCGCTTTCAAAAAAGTGTAATCCACTTTGACCCGGTGCAGGTAGCGAAGAGCAGAAAGCTGAGCCAGATGTGGGGATGACCAGTCTACCACCCCATGAACAAGGGACACAACGGGATCTTGAGCCATGGGACCAAAGAGAACTGAGCAATCACTGGAGAAGAATTAGCAGAAGGAAACTGTAAGCAGGCCAATGGGGCGCCCAAATCTTTTTATAAGCAAAGGGGCACCAAAGACCAAGAGGATTCCTAGAGGGGTGAAGAAAACCCTCTAGCGCAAGGAATGCCTAACAAGGATGACATCAAGCCGATAGGACAAAGAAACCCCATCAGAGTAGGGAATTCATCCATATATACATACATACACGTCGCATATACATAATTTTTGTTTTGTGTTCGCAGGCTTTGAAGAAAAAGAAAAAGCGGCGAGGACGAGCAACTCCAAGAATGGAGAGGAACAACCTCGGGAATGAGGACGAGCAACTCCAAGAATGGAGAGGACCAACCTCAGGAATGAGGATGAGCAACTCCAAGAATGGAGAGGAACAACCACGGGAATGAGGACGAGCAACTCCGAGAATGAAGAGGAACAACCTCGGGAATGATGAAGAGCAACTCCAAGAATGGAGAGGAAAAACCTCGGGAATGAGTACGAGCAACTACAGGAATGGAGAGGAACTCCAAAAATAGAGAACAACCTTGGGAATGAATCCCAGAGATCGAAACATCTCTCACACAGCACGGTTTGGGAATGAATCCCAGGGGTTGAAACGTCTCGCCGTCAGTTCAGAAAAGAATCCCAGAGATCGAAACATCTCACACCCAGGGGTCAAAGCACCTCGCCATCAACTCAACTCAGTTCGGGAATGAATCCTAGAGGTCAAAGCTCCTCAAAGATCGAAGCATCTCACACCCAGGATGGTTCAGGAATGAATCCCAGGGGTCGAAGCACCTCGCCATCAACTCAACTCAGTTCGGGAATGAATCCCAAAGATCGAAGCATCTCTCACCTAGCATGGTTCAGGAATGAATCCCAAGGGTCGAAGCACCTCGCCATCAACTCAATACAGTTCGGGAATGAATCTAGAGATCGAAGCATCTCACACCCAGCAAGGTTCGGGAATCAATCCCAGGGGTCGAAGCACCTCCCCATCAACTCAACTCAGTTTGAGAATGAATCCCAGAGGTTGAAGTGCCTCAGAGATCGAAGCATCTCACACCCAGCATGGTTCGGGAATGAATCCTAGGGGTCGAAGCACCTCGCCATCAACTCAACTCAGTTAGAGAATGAATCCTAGAGGTCAAAACGCCTAGAGATCGAACCATCTTACACCCAACATGGTTAGGGAATGAATCCCATGGGTCAACTCAACTCAGAGATCGAAGCATCTTACACCCACGGTCGAAGCACCTCGCCATCAACTCAACTCAGTACGAGAATGAATCCCAAAGGTCGAAGCGCCTCAGAGATCCAAACATCTCACACCCAGCATGGTTCGGGAATGAATCCCAGGGGTCGAAGCACCTCACCATAAACTCAACTCAGTTCCAGAATGAATCTCAGAGGTCGAAGCGCCTGAGAGATCGAACCATCTTACACACAGCATGGTTCAGGAATGAATCCCAGGGGTCGAAGCACCTCGCCATCAACTCAACTCAGTTCGGGAATGAATCCCAGAGATCAAAGCATCTTATAAAAGTATCGAAGCAACAGGTAAACCTGGCGACGGCCGGTGAACCTGGTAAGTAAAAATGCATGCATGACTTTGATAGGGTTGTAACTGTCACACACTGCACATGCCCCATCAAAGTGGGGGCGACTGTAGACACTGCATTTTTTAAATGAGCCCGATGATGAGCCTCGTATGGAGGCACTACCTAAAAAGTTGCGGATGTTGCGAAAAATGAATACCGAAAGGAAGGAAAACCTCCAAAATTAGCACCTCATTGGATTCGGACTCACTAGCCAGCCTTGAATTCGCTCGGTCAGTTTCCATTTCAAACCTCAGCCTCGGCCCATCAGCCCTTGACGCAACCTCATAGCCTGCTCCCCCAGCCTTGGTCCATTTATCCTCAGCCCCAACCGGCCCATGCAGCCCACGACATCCACCATGCAATCCATGAAAATCCTCTCATCAAATCACTTTCCAATTTAATGAGATTTTGGGATCCCATCCTCACCAATTTAACAAGATTTGAGATCTCCTCATCACCAAATTTATGAGATTGTATTCCCAAAATAATTTGATAATATATCTCCCAAATTTCCATGATTTTTTTCTCTATTTGGAGATCCCTCCAAATCATTATAAAAATGGACCAAATCATCATCAAGTGAGGCTTTTCTTCTTCTCTTGGACGGCAACCCCAGAGGCTTTTTCTTCTTCTTTGAGACAACACCACCGGAAAAACAACAAACAAAAACCCTAGAGCATCACCGAGAGACAAACAGTAAAAAAACCCAAAACAACAACCAGCCAACCATCATAAAAACTAAGAAAAAAACAACAAAAATAGAGAGAATCACCAAAAAAACCAAAACAGCGCCAAAAAACAACCAAAATAGCAGTAAAAAATAGTGAAAACCGGGAACCGGAGACAACAACCAGCGAAACAACAACCAGCCACCAAAAACAGCCATCACCAAAAATAACCAACCAGCCAACCATTGAGGAAAACAACCAAAACAGCGAACAAACAACCAAAACAGTGATAACAAAACAACTAGAAATCAAAAACAAACAATCAACCACCGAAACAGCAAACCAAAACCGTGAAATAAAAATAGCAAAACAGCAACCAGAAAATAGCAGCTAGAAAATAGTGAAACAGCAACCAGAAACAACAAAACCGCAATAAAAAAATAGCAAAACAGCAAGCAGAAACAGCAAACCAACAACCAGAAATAGTGAACTAGCGATCCTTCCGGCGACGGCCTAACGCACTTCCGAGAAAGCAACTTAAAAGGTAAGACCTGAGGGCACCCTTAACATATTTATTTTTATAGTTCCAAACGCTGCATGTCTGGCTGGACGCGAAATACGTCCATCTGGGTATGTGAAGTACTACATCAAAGACGGCCAAATTTCTGGTCATATTTTTTCTTTCTTTGGCACTTCGTTATTTATCTTTTTTTATCTATTTATTCATTTTTATAGATATTTTATTATTTCGCCTTTATTTTGTTTATGTTTGTTCATGGTGATGATTATACGTATATGCATTGTTATATTATTTCACGTCTATTCTTTATGTCCGTTTACATTGCATTGATGATTATGTGTGTTATTATCCCTTGCGGTATATCGGATGGAAACCCATACGTAAATTCGGTAGCCAAATCCGAATGGATGGTAATACGGTCTGTACTTGGGATACAACTCCATGTGCCACTTGGGAAATACTCATATATCCGTGTTGACATCGTTATTGGTACTATTGCATGTTTTCTCCCACCTTAGCATTGTTACTTCCTATATGCGTTACATATATTATTGACGTTTTTCCTGCTTTTGACTGTTTATTGTAATTTTTGTTATCGCACCTCGCATTTCTTAATTTAATAAGCTTGGAACTACGTTATTGTGATTATTATTTTGGTTGGGTATGTTATTACATTTTATTCGCTTTTATGCATGGATTGCATCAAGACTTGGCTATACCATTGTGTGAACCCGTCCATTATACTGGCATAAGTAAGAGACCATTCCGAACCCAACGGTTTGAGGTCTTCCCTTGCGAGGAGTGAGTGCAGCCTTAAATCTTTCCCAGTTCACGCTGGGTGGTGACTCCTTTAGTCTCCGGTTTAGTCTCCTGCGGGCTAATCCATACTCTCTACGGGCTGCGAGCCCAACAGTGTCATGGTCACCGAACATTATAGGCATAGTGGTAAACTCCGCTTCGATCCTACATAATACCTAAGCTATTAATTTATGAAGCCAAATGTTTACGAGTATCTAATAGTTTGGTTGTTTGATTGGATGGTGATTTTAAACTAAAGACGAATAAATAAAACAGTGCGAAAGTAATTTAAGGGAAAATTCAATATTAAGAAACTATCTAGGGTTGTGAATCCTTCCAATATCTTTTAAAAATGAAGTGGTTATTTCATGTTTGTGCAATATATTGGTTTACTAACCTGGAACAAGAAATCATGTAAAAGCCTATGTCGATGGTCAGATGCAAATACCCAGTATAACCCAATTAATCATATGTCTATGTTAACCAAGTTACATGAATTCATTAAGATTAAGGGGTATCTAATCCTAAGGGAGATGTCTATCCTGGAAGGAAATTTATTAAGGGGTATCTAATCCTAAGGGAGATCGTGGGCTATTAAGTCTAAGGCTGAAACATAAAATTCCTTTGTTAAGTTTATTTTAAGTTTACCACATCAGTCTTATTAATGGCCAGTTAACAAGAAGCATTAAGTTTAAGACTTAATAAATAAACCTTTATATTACCCGATATATGAAATAACCTCTTATAAACCGGTGATATTGGAATTCATCACAACCCTAGATAACAGGTTTAGTTACTACACAGATCTAAGACTAGTAAAAACTTAAATAAAATAAATGACATAAAGTAAATGCTTGGAAATTAAAAAGGCAAAAATACAATAAAAGAAAATACTGAGGTTAGAGGATCCACTTTTATTACTTCTATTTTAGATATCTCCTTTATTATAATATATTAACTTTGCGTGATAATTACCAACCGACCATAGAGGCGCTATCCTGATTAAGTAAATTTATGATTAATTCCAACTGACCATAAAGGCGGTATCCAATTTCGTAAGGTTAAAATCAATTTAATTAAGTCCAACCGACTATAAAGGCGGTATCCCATTAAGTCAGGTTTTAAATAGTTAATATATTATAATTAAGGGAGATTAATCTAAATATTAGTAATAAAAGTTTTACCTATAACCCCAGCAAGGGGGAGTTACCTCCTCATACTGAAAAATAAAATAAAGACTGAAAAGTAAAGTAAAGAAAGAACTATTGCGTAAATTAAAATAAATTAAATATAGAAAGCTGTAAATAAACAAACAAGATACAATCTTCTTAGTATTCTTAAGGAATTCCTTAGAAGAAAGTATGAATTGGAAATCTGAAATCGGCCTTAATTTATAGGAAAATCCTGGCTTCTCGCATTGCGACACGTGGAACATTGCGCGTCGTGATGTGCCGTAGATTTTGGATGCGTGGCACGGGCTTCACGGAGATGGTGACACGTGGCGTCGGCAGCAACGGCATCTGAATTATTGGCTCGGCATCATGAACTAGAATGCTCTGTGCATCACGACACTGACGTCAATAATGACGTGTTCTGTTGACAGCATGGGAAGATGACACGTGTCCGGTGCATGTTAGCACAATTGCTATGATGGTGACACGTGGCATGCGCATGTTAGCAAGTGCACATGTTAGCAAATCTGCTGTGATGTTGACATGTGGCATGCACACGTTAGCGGCGTATGATAGCAGACGATGCATTTTAGCAAGACACATTTTAGTAAATGACGCATTTTAGCAGGAAATTTACATTTTTGCCCTTTTTTGTCCGTTTTCCTCTGTTTTGGCCCCGAATTGCCTCTAGAGAGTCCTGTTATTTTATTTATCTACAAAATATTCACAAAAATAAAAAAAACCATACAAAATATTATGTCAAAGGAGAGGGAAATAATGATCTATTTACCACTCATCAATAAGTTTACAGAACCAGACTTTCAAAAGTAGATTTCAGAAAAGTTAAGTTTTATAAAAGAGATTCCATAAAAGTTTTTCTAAAAATAGTTCAGAGTCTTCAGACAAGCAAAAGGATTTTCATATAATTTGGTTTTCTGAAAGAACCTTGTTTTTTTTTTTTGAATTAAACATTTTCATTACAGTATTCCAGTTTTTATCATCCACTCACTTAGATCGTTCAAACGGTCTAACCCCCTCACAGTTTCCTTATTTTGCAGGTATTCTCGGAGGAAGAGCTTGGGAGGACGGATACTGATGCAGACACTAGGTTATCGAGTCCACCAGTTCAAGTCAGAAAGAGTGAGAGTACAGTGTGAGTCGGTCAGAAGTTATGTATTAGTTTCGAGTTATGTGATAGTCATTGTAAGCAAGTGTTATTAAGTATACATTTATTAATTTTGAGTTTGTATTTCATGTTGACGGGTTTGGACTTTGATCCCATTCATAAGATTTTGATTTAGAAAAAAGTAATAGTGAAATTTTTAGTTAAAAAGCCAGAGGCTCAGGGGAATAGTACGACTTATTCCCATCCGGTAGCATTTGCCAGATCAGAGATGTTACAAAGTTGGTATCCGAGCATGGTCTAGGGAGTCAGTGACTGCATTGGGTAGAGTGTTGGGGTCTGGTATACATAGTATGTCCGGGATACTTGTATGCGAGGCACTACCTCTCCAGTATCTGATCCTCGAGTACGTCTTCAAGTTCCAAGATAGGTTAGTAAGCTTTCCTAGATCATTTGAAGTGTATTCCTTACGAGAAAAATTATACTTTAGATTCAAGATAAATTTTTTTTCCTAAAGTTATCATGGCCTATCACCAGAAGTTCAGAACGAGCCATGAATTTAAATAGTAAAGATCTAAGAAAAGTTACCTAAAGTTATAAGGAAGCAAGAAAAGATGTATAGATGTTTAAATAGTTAGAGATAAATAAAAGGTAAAGAAATAGAATAAGACAGTGAAGTTCTAAGGATACCCATTTAGGATAGTAGAGATAGAATAGAAAAAGCCCGAGCAAGTAGTAGAGTACCTAGAAGATGTAAGATTCATTTCCCCCTTAGAAAATTCCTTCAAGCCGAACTAATAGCCTTCCGGTACTTCGTATAGATAGTGAGTTCCCCGAGTAACGAGGAAAAGCCAGAAAGATAATAGAAGTAAGAAATTACGATTAGTCTTAAGAATTCCAATAGATTGACACACCAAAAGGACGTAGAGAACTCCAGATTCCCAAACCCAGACCTAGGTCCACAAGTAGGCAAATAAAGGTCATAAACAAGAACGATTAGTTACCTTATCCCAAGCAGTTCGATGGAGACAAGACCTTAAGCTATCAAGTTTTCAATTACTTAGTCATACCAGTCCAGGAAGCTATTCTGATGGAGCCTACCTCATACCTACCTTATATGAGAAATAGACTCTACCAGGACACAAAGTACCAGAACAAGGATACTGAAACCCATCGAGACATAAGATGTTTGCCTAGTCCCTACCAGCTATAGACACTGTATTTTTGCATGAGCCCGATGATGAGCCTCGTATGGAGGCACTACCTGAAAAGTTGCGAAAGTTGCGGGAAACGAATGTCGGAAGGAAGGAAAACCTCTAAAATTAGCACCTCACTGGATTCGAACTTACTAGTCAGCCTCAGATTCGCTCAGTTAGTTTCTGTTTCAAACCTTAGCCTCGGCCCAAAACCCCTGCAACCCATGAAAGCCCATACACCACACAAAGCCCATGCAACACACGCCCAAGCCCCATGAAATCCACTATGCACGCCCAAATAAAGGAAAACCCCATGCAATTCACATGTGCAAATCCCTCAAATCACTTTCCAATTTAACAAGATTTGATATCCCATCCTTTCCAAATAAAAAGATTTGAGATCCCCATCACCAAATTTAGGAGATTGTATGCCAAAAATAATTTTGGTAAGATATTCCCCAAATGAATGTGATTTATTTCCTTATTTAAAGATCCCTTCAAGACACTATAAATTATTGACCAAATCTTGACACAAATGAGGCTTTTTGGATGACACTTCACAACAAAAAACCCTGAAGCTCTTTCTTCTTCTCCTTCTTCTTACCACCGAAACACAAAGAAACCTAAAGCCATCACCGAAAACCCCTAGCCAAAACCGTGAACAACAATAAACAAAAATCCTAGGAAACAACAACCAAACAATAAAAATAACAAGAAACCTAAAGCCAACAACCGAAACACAAAATAGCAAACAAAACCAGAAACCAAAACAGTAAGCAAACCACCAAACAACAAGTACCAAAATAGTAAGCCAATCACCAAAACACACAAGGAAAAAAACCCATAAAGACACTAAAACAACCAGCAAAAACAGCCCTAAAAATCGAAAAAAATAGTAGCACATAACTCACCAAAACAGTAGCCAAAAATCACCAAAACAACAATCCCAAAAATCGCAAAACAACCAGCAAAAATAGTGACCAAAAACTGCAAAACAACCAGCAAAAATAGTGACCAAAACCGTAAAAACAACCAGCAAAAATAGTGACCAAAACCGTAAAAACAAGCAGCCAAAACAACCAAAAATAGTAACCAGAAAATAGAGAAACAGCAAACCAGCGAAATAGCAAGCAGAAAATAGCGAAACAGCAAACAGAAAATAGTAAAACAGCGAGTGAAACAGCGAACCAGAAACAGCAAACAGCAAACCACCTTCAATCATTCCGGCGACGGCCTAACGTATTTCTGAGAAGCAACTTAAAAGGTAAAACCTGAGGGCACCCTTTACCATATTTATTTTATAGTTTTGGACGCTGCAAGCCTGGCTGGACGTGAAATACGTCCAGCCGGGTATGCGAAGTCCTACATCAAAGAAGGCCAAATTTCTGGTCACGTTATTTTTCTCCTTTGACATTTCGTTATTTATGTTTTTATCTATTTAATGCTATTTATCTTTATTTATTTATTTATTTACCTTCATCGTTATTTCATTATTTCTCATTTATTTAGCTATTCAGCTTTTTGTCTATTTACTTTTACTGTTATTTTATTATTTTTTTTTTATGTCCGTTTACATTGCATTGTTGGTTATGTGTGTTATTATCCCTTGCGGTATATCGGATGGAAACCCAGATGTAAATTTCGTAGCCGAATCCGAATGGATGGTAGTGCGGTCTGTACTTGGGATACAACTCCACATACCACTCAGGAAATACTCATATATGTATAATTAACCCCCTTTTTGTTTACTGTTTATTTATTGACGCTTTATTTGCTATTGATTATTATGATTCTTGTTATTGTACCTCATATTTCTTAACTTAATTTGCTTTTATTTATATTAATGTTTAT
>SKCR01029897.1:0-42351 GCA_019454045.1 Zanthoxylum bungeanum
TTATAGTATGACGGTGAGAAAGGTTATCCCCAATAGTCTATTGTAGATTCTGAGAATACCTGTCTCTGGTCGTACTATTTGAACAGTTAAAGATTTGTGGTTAATGTTGATATTAAACTATGTATTTTGGCTAAAAAATGCAAAGTGGTGTTCTTGAGTGTACTCTACTGGCTCGGCTTATCTGTGGGTTCTATGACATTTGATCTATTTGTGATCTTCTACTAGTCTAGCAAACCTCACTCTATCTTACCTTAATCTTTGAGCTACCCTGGGTTTCCTTTTTTATATTCTCGAAGCTTCATTGATCATTCTTCTAGGTGGTTTGTCTTTTAAGGTCATTTTTGTTTATTAAAATAGACTCTTGTTGGGTTTATTACGATCATCTATACCCATGCTAATAGGAACTGCTTACATCTCATTGGTCATTTCTTTATGGCTCGGGGAGCTTCTTCATCCTTGTTCTAGTATTTTATGTCCTGATGGAGTATATTGCTAATGTAGGATAGGTATGCGATCGACTCTGTCAGGATATCTTCTTTAACTGGTATCTCGAGGGAATGAGGATCTAAGTAGATCGAGGCTGTTGGAGTTCTTACGGTCCCGAGGATCGAATACAAAGCATAAAACACATGTGAGAATACAACGAGGGAGTTGCGGAATACTCATATCGATCGGTTGAGCGACGCGGTAGACAACAAAAACGATTTCTGCTCTCTGTCATGGTCACGGCAGTCCACTGAAACAGCCCACTATTTTCGGCTTTGTGGATCAATCTCCAAGCTTCAAGCTTCGTGATGTGATTCCATGCTCATGGGTGGACTTCCCTATCACCTTCGCATGTCTCTCGGAGTGCTAGCTCTTGATGATTTTGCCACAAAATCATCACATTTTGCTTCCCTATGGCTCTCGGCATTTTGGGCAGAAACCAGTGAAGAACACAGCCCCTTGGGCGTGTTTGAGAGGAAGAAGAAAGAGAGGAGAGAGAGCTGGAAAATGTGTTATGTTAAATTGATTTCCAAAATCAATAAATAAAACATATACCAAATTTTGTGAAAAAGTATTCAAAAAGTCAACACAAATTTGGCTCCAAATTTGGCATTAAATGCTATCCACCAACTCACATCAATCACAAGTGACATGTTGTCAATCACTCAAAGTGACTTATGATTTGACGCTTGATGCGACTAACGATTTGACGCTTGATTTCACTTGCGTGCCGCACTCGAATTCGAAATACGAATGCGCTCGCAAACAATCCCGGGCTCGGGTTCGCTAATTCCAAATTAACTAATTTTTCATTGCGACGTAATTAAATGATTTCCCCAGCGAAATCACTATTCACACCGTAAACGAATTAATTCTAAATTAACTCATTCGCCCGAATTAAAATCTAATTTTAATTCCGCGTCGAAATCTAATTTTGTATAATATATCGAATATATTAATTTAATCGATTAATTCCAAATCAATCGTTATCTCTCTAAATTGATATTTTATCCCAGATAAAATATCTCCGCAATTAATCTCATATTAATTTTCTCTCTCTTCTAATTAATCCCAGATTAATTAAAGTGCGAGTCATACGTCATCGGTGAATCTTCGGGAAGCGACCCATGAGATTCCCGAATATGTTGGCATTAAATACGGTCGTCGGACTATCCGAACACGTAAGTACCTAGTACTACGTTTATACCGATTTACAAGACAAGGTTGGCTTCTAGCAAAGAACCATGCCTACCCAACTATCCAGAAATATCCTTACAGGAATATAAGGATCTATATCAGGCATAGTATACGTAGTATTGAGTATTTCGATCCAATATCAGATGATCACATGCAAGGCCTGGGGCTGGTACAGTGTCTGCCCCATAGGAAGCATATATCGGATGACGAGCAACTAGTCTCTTTATTATCGGATAATCATGACCAAGTCATATTATCCCGACGGTTGCAACCTTTTAGAGAACCAGTTCTGTATCCCTACGGGATCATCAACTCCATATGACTGGAGTGACACTTCCGTCTTGACATCACACCCAACACACTACGATTCTCAATATACAAAGCAGAGGTGTACACAGAACCTGTTAAAGCCCTGGACGACCAAAACCAAAGTTTATTGATTGTAGCAAGTATTAGCGGTGCAAGTCTCAGGTTAAGACCAAATACACCTACCCTGATTTCGGACTTCCATAGACACATAATCATACTACCAATGGAATTCCGAGGGGTCTATCCAGAGCGAAACTGTTTCCCGTACCATCGGTAAACACAACCTCCTATTACACTTGCATGAGTATCATATACCCAATTATATGAGAACTATGTCGCTGTGCCCTCACAACGCGCACAAGTGTAATACTAGTCTTTTACACATTTATCGATGTCCAATCTCGATAATACTCTGACTAGGGATATTTAATGATTTATCCTTCGTGGATTGATACTATCTCATATCATTCTCAATCCAGGCACAAATCATAAGGACCTTCTATCATTTATACATATTGGTGATCTAATCACAAATGATAAGAGAGCAATCTCCTTTGTCACATAGTTAATTTGTACAACAACACCATGATCTATACAAATAGTGACGCTATGGGTCATAATTGTCCAACAATCTCTCATTTGGCCTACAACTAGTCACTCGAGTGTCTAACACCCGAACTATGTACGGTTGGCTCGAACTTTTGAGAAAAGGCTTTCATCAGCGGATTTGCATGAATATCGTCTGATGCGATTTATACGATCATCACATCGCCACGATGTATGATCCGAACGAATCAGATGAATAGTCGAAGTATGTATCTAGATCGTTGATGAGACCATTAATTTTGTAGCTTGTGCTGAAGCCTAGCTCAGCTACTAACAAAACTATATCTAATCTAATTAGATTTATTATCGACCCAGATGGCTTCTATTACTGTCTCAGCTGCAGCAATAACCCGCATTTGTTATTTATTCGGTAACAATATCTTGGTTGGAAGATTTCCATCTCACTGTTCCGTTATTCGAACTGTATAGTACCGTTTTTGCGACTTTTAGTCGTATTTATCGGTTAGGAAACTTGATACAGTGATCCCAGGCACTTCAAGTTCTCCTTCTCCATAGTATAAGACAGTATCCTTAGATCTCTAAGATACTAATGGATGTTCTTAACTTTAATCCAGTGACTATCACTTGGATTGGCATGTTTGTGAATCCATATGCTCAAAGCATATGAGACACCAGATCGCGTACATTTTTCAATGTACGATTTCTCAGAGAGTTTTTCATGAAAGCCAAGCTTTCGCCGATTGTTATTTGGGAAATTTCATTTCTAAGAAATGACATATCATTATTTTATAGGACATCAATTGTCAGTGCGCTCCCACTAACCTCCTTATATACACAAGAATCATTTTCGTTTTGAATTAAATCATACTCCATTATGATTACATCAAAACGATAATTCTAAGAACCTAATGCTTGCTTTAATCCAAACATGGATCGAATAACTTGCAAACCTTGTTTGCTAGTTTTGGTACGACAAAACCGACAGGATGATGTAAACATCCTCCGAAAGGTTTCCTTTTCAGGAAAGCGATTTTCCCGTTAAGCTAACATATTTCATACATAAAACATGCAGCTTTAGCAAGCATTATCCAAATGGATTTACCATGGCAACAGATGAAAGGTTGAATCGTAATCAACACAATGTTGATAACGATACCTTTCCGCTAAAAGCCTAGCTTTATACGTTGGTATGTTGCCATCCATGTATCTCTTCCTTGAAGACTAATATAGTACCAATAGGAACAAAGCCTTGCGGTACAACAACTAGTATCCAAATTAAGTTGATATACATGGAATCCATTTCAGATTCATGGCACTTTGCCATAATAGGGAGTCGATGTTAGACAGTAATGACCCATAGCGTCACTATTTTGTAAATGATATTGTATTATTGTACAAAATTAACTATGTAGTAATGAAATTGCCTTTTACCGTTTTGTAATTTATTTACCATTTATATATCAAAGTAAATAAATTACAAAACGGTAAAAGGCAATTTCATTACTACATAGTTAATTTTGTACAATAATACAATATCATTTACAAAATAGTGACGCTATGGGTCATTACTGTCTAACAATCTCCCACTTGGCCTATAGCCAGTCACTCAAGCATCTAATACCTGAACTATGTACATGTCGCTCAAACTTTTCCCGAGGAATAGCCTTCGTCAGCGGATCTGCAATATTATCCTCTGATGCGATCTTCTCGATCTTCACATCGCCACGATGTATGATCTCTCGAATCAGATGGAATCGTCGAAGAACATGTTTGGATCGTTGATGAGACCTTGGTTCCTTAGCCTGTGCTATAGCCCCGCTATTGTCACAATACAATGGAACGGGCTCAGCTGCTAACGGAACTACTCCTAATCCAATTAGGAATTTTCGGATCCAAACTGCCTCTTTTGCTGCTTCAGCTGCTGCAATGTACTCCGCTTCAGTTGCTGAATCGGCAACAGTATCTTGCTTGGATGATTTCCAGCTCACTGCTCCGTTATTCAAGCAAAATATGTACCCGGTTTGCGACTTGAAGTCATCTCTGTCGGTTTGGAAACTTGCATCGGTATACCCAGATACCTCAAGTTCTCCATCTCCATAGATTAAGAAAACATCCTTAGTTCTTTTAAGATACCTAAGGATATTCTTAACCGCCATCCAGTGATCCTGTCCTGGATCGGCGGCCTGATATCGACTGCACATGCTCAAAGCATAGGACACATCAGGTCGTGTACATATCATGGCATACATGATCGATCCGACTGCCGAGGCGAACGGAGTCCGACTCATGTTGTCTCTCTCATCTTGTTTTTAGGACACATGTCCCTAGATAGAAAGACGCCATGTGATGTTGGCAACAGTCCCTTCTTGGACTGATCCATGTTGAATCTCTTCAACACTTTATCAATATATGTACTCTGGGAGAGTCCAAGTAGCTTTCTAGATCTATCCCGGTAGATCTTTATTCCTAGAATAAAAGCTGTTTCTCCCAGATCTTTCATGGAGAATTTCAATGAAAGCCAAGCTTTCACCGACGTTAACATGGGAATGTCATTGCCTATAAGCAATACATCGTCGACATAAAGGACAATAAAAGTCAGTGCACTCCCACTAACCTTCTTATATACACAAGGATCATCTACGTTTTGAATGAAATCATATTCTTTTATGACCTCATCAAAACGTGGTTCCATGACCTCGATGCTTGCTTCAGTCCATAATGGACCGATTTAACTTGCAAACCTTGTTTGCAAGTCTTGGTGCGATAAAACCGTCAGGTTGTTGCATATAAACATCCTCCAACAGGTTTCCGTTAAGGAAAGCGTTTTAACGTCCATCTGTCATATTTCGTAATCGTAATATGCAGCTAATGCAAGCATTATCCGAATGGATTTAATCATGGCAACGGGTGAGAAAGTTTCGTCATAATCAACTCCAAGTGTTGACGATACCCCTTCGCTACGAGCCTAGCTTTGTACGTTTGTACGTTGCCATCCATGTCTGTCTTCTTCTTGAAGACCCATTTGCATCCAATAGGCTTTACGCCTTCTGGTGCATCAACCAGTGTCCAAACTTGGTTGGTATACATGGAATCCATTTCGGCCTTCATGGCTTCTTGCCATAAAGTGGATTCAATACCCTGTATCGCTTCCTCATACGTAGCCGGTTCAGTATCCTCAATAAGATTAATATCTACATGAGGTGAGATCAGGAATCCATACCTCTCAGGTATTACCCTGACTCTCTCCGACCTACGTAGTCCTTGTGTAACTGAAGATTGTGGTTCAGTCTCATCCTGGATGGACTGTTCATGTTCCGTTCTTGATTCATTGCCAGGAACAGTATCACTACGACTTTCATCGAGTTCTACTTTCCTCCCACTAAACACTGCATTTAGGAATTCCTTCTCAAGGAAAACCGCATGTAGAGCAACAAATACTTTGTTCTCTTTTGGGTTATAGAAGTAATATCCTTTGGTTTCCTTAGGATATCCAACAAATAGGCATTTATCTGATTTGGGTTCAAGTTTGGTACCTTCCAAACGTTTGACGTATGCCCAGCAACCCCAAATCTTCAGGAATGAGAAACCTGGTTTCTTTCCTGTCCATATCTCATACGGAGTCTGTTCTACAGACTTTGACGGAACCCTATTCAAAATAAGGATTGCACTTTCTAATGTATGTCCCCAGAAGGATATAGGCAGCTCAGTGCGACTCATCATCGACCTTACCATATCAAGCAAGGTACGGTTTCTCCGTTCAGACACACCATTTAATTGTGGTGTTCCAGGAGGAGTCCATTGTGAAAGAATACCATATTCTTTCAAGTAATCTTGAAACTCATTACTTAAGTATTCGCCACCACGGTCCGACCGTAATGTTTTAATACTCTTGCCTGTTTTTTTTTTTCAACTTCGTGTCGAAACTCTTTGAATTTCTCAAAAGTTTCCGACTTGTGCATCATTAGATACACATAACCATAACGTGATGCATCATCCGTAAAGGTTACGAAGTATCGATATCCACCTCTAGCCTGGCTAGACATGGGCCCACAAACGTCACTATGAACGAGGGCTAACAGTTCAGTGGCGCGTTCACCTTTACCACTAAAAGGTGATTTAGGCATTTTGCCTAATAAACAAGATTCGCAGACGTCATATGAATTTGGATCAAATCCGTCAAAGTACCCACTCTTCGAAAGTGTGGATATGCGAGTCTTGTTGATGTGTCCCAGACGACAATGCCACAAATAAGTTTCTTCTTTTGGATTACTCATTTTGAGCCTTTTGTTTGTTATTTTACATTTTGGAGATTCATTTATATTCAAAATATAAAGACCATTATTTGCATCAGCACTGCAAATTTCTGCATCATTCATATATAAATAACACCTGGTGTTTTTAAATACAAAAGTGTACCATGTTTGGGTTAACAAAGATACAGAAATAATATTCCTAGTTAAACTAGGAACAAAATAACAGTCATTTAGTTTAAGTACATGCCCCGAGGGCAGTTCCAAAACAAAAGTGCCTACGGCCAAAACAGCAACAGAAGTTCCATTTCCAACTCGTAGATCTACCTCCCCCGAACCCAGTCTCCTGCTATCATGCAGATCCTGCACATCAGTACAAATATGAGAACCACAGCCAGAATCAAAAATCCAATTTTTATTAAGACTGGAAGTAGTCATATTTATCTCAATAACAAACATACCTGAGGCCGGAGCCTTGCCCGCCTGTATGTCCTCCTTATGTCCCTTGTTCATGCGGCAGTCACGCTTCCAGTGACCTCTCTTGCCGCATTTCAGGCAAACATCTTGAGACTTGTCCCTTGGCTTCCCAGAAGCCTTTGTTGACTTGGCCTTGCCTTTGTTCTTATGCTTCTTCTTCTTAACACCCCCAGTTGCCTTGAGCCCAGCTTTCGGCGTTTGAGATGTTGTTGCAAAGTGCGCCTCGCGCTTGTTGCCTTTCAGAAGTTCTTTCTCTGACTCCTTGAGAATTGACAACAACTCTCCAAGAGTGTCATCCGAATTCATCAGTTTGTAGTTGATGACAATCTGTTTCCAAGTATCGGGTAGTGACTGTAGAAGTACATCTATAGCCAGCTCAGACTCCAAGACTATACCCATATTAGCCAGTTCATCAATATCGGCTATCATTTGAGTCCCATGGACCTCAACAGAACTACCATCAGTCATACGGGTGCGAAAGATTCTCTTCACCAACTCGTACCTCGCCATCCGCTTATTAGTGCGGTGAAGATCTTGCAATCTTGCCATCATATTATAAGGATCCAAGTCCCTATTTTGGCGACGAAAGTGTTGAGTCATTGAAGCAAGCATAATCGACTGAGCTGTGTCACAATCATCACTGTGAGTTTTCCATAACTCCAGCTCAAGTGGCTCAGTGGGCTTAGGCCCGAGAGGTCTCTGAATCGTATACAATATCCTCTCTGCCCCAAGGACTATCCTTAGGTTCATTTCCCAATCAGCAAAGTTTGTCCCCTTAAAGACATTGTCACCCATGATGATGTCACGGACATTTACCTTGCTAGCCATCTTAACTACGATAGTCCAACTATCTAGTTAACGATAAAATGGGTACAGTCAAACTGTTACAAGAAAAATAACATTTTATTAGTCCAACTAATGTTAAAATATTGACGAAATAAATTTTGTAAGCGCGTAAAGCTAAGTATCTGAATGAAATTGCAAACTCAATACTAGCCTCCCACTATTTTCTACAAGTCTCTAACCCTCTGTTGAGTACTCGGGAAATCCAATTTCCTAGTGGGCTAGGATCTCGTTAAATAACACACACAACCTTGACTTGGCCAACAAGTTGTATGATATTTAACTAGGTAGATCTCGAAGATCAATTGGATCCCATCCAATTCCTAGATCCGGTAGGTGGACATCCATGTCCAAAACATATATATCTAATACATACGTCAATGTATCCAATACATTTTCCTAACCATTTCCTCTGAATCAACTAAGCCTTGGCTTTGGCACAACAAACCTAATGATTCCAGTTAAGCGGGACCCATTGACAGGAAAGTTTCGTAATCAATGTCGATGGACAAGAAGTGATCTTGACTTTGGCCAACAAATCACAACTTGGACAGGACACCGATGTGTAACAGAACTCTCATGATTCAAACACATCCTCAATTGACAAAGGTCTTGACTTTGGCCAACAAACCAATGCCAATTTCGGATCTTGAGAAGAATCATTCAACGGAAGGAAAATCGCTTAATATTGTTTGAGGGATTTTTCGCGTAATTGGCAACCAATTAATTTATCTTTGTTAGGTCTCATCATCATACACCCTAAGCATGCTTCTAAAAAACATCATAAAGCGCGTAAAGTAAAGTAATAGTGATATGCGGATGGATATATAAACAACTTGTTCCTAGAACAAATCACTCCTTTCCTCTCCCCGCTAGCACTATTCTACTTCTACCCAATTACATAATACAATAAGAGAAACCTCATTTACATTGAGGGGAATTAGGTGAGAAGAGAATACAAAGAGATAAAGAGATAAGGCTGGACACGCAGGTCCAATTTATAATTCCAAATTTACAATATTTCTAAAATTACCCTCCCTTCTAATATCCATCCGATATTCACTATTCATACAACACATCCACATTCATTCATTCATTCAAGGCATGTTATACAACCAATCAAATCCAATAATTAGTCTTTAATTAGGTGACAATACAATGTTCAAACAATTGTTTGCATTTGCGCGAGTCCAACTCGTTTTGAGAATAAATACATATGGTATGAATTCACGAATTATATCGAACTACTCGTTAAATCCAATTTAAGTCGTATTCAATACTAATCCTTTTATTTAATTCTAAATTAAATATTTACATTTTTATTGTGCTTTTATAACTTAGATTCCAAATCTAGTACTTTTGGGTCTCAAAGCCCAACTAACATCTAATGTCCGTTTAATTAAAGTCCGATGGGCTTTCTATTGATTTCATTAGGCTTGGGCCTTGGTCAATGTGGGTCAAACCCAATTTCCAGCCCAATAAGGAATCACCCTCATTTGCCATAAAATCAATATCAAGCCCATAAGGCCCAATTAAACATAAAAGCCCATTTATTACATTTGGACTAAATGGTGTGATTAAGGCCCATTTTGGATCCAATCCAAATGGTCCAAATCTACTTGGCCCAACCAAACCCATTTATGACCAATATAATAGTTTTAGGCCCAATTCCAATTTAAGCCCAATTAACTAATTTTAAAATTCCAAATTTTATAACTTAATTAATTAAGTGTATTTTCATGATAATCCTTTAAATCAATATTCCCAAAATATCAAATTAATCTATTAATCATATTTTTATCTTAAATACATGTCCACATTATTTAATCAAAAAATCAAGTCCCTAATCATCATCAAGCATTCGGCCAAGGTGATTAATATGGTTCCGATTTCGTTTTCAATCCAATCAAGTTACAAATGATCATCTCCATATTATTTCAAGTCATCCAATGTCTTAAAATTAAAAAATCATCTAGTCCACATGCTTGCATGTATTCGGCCAAGCCTCATTGGGGTTGGAAAAATTAATCCAATTTATTTTCCATGAAATTGATGATGTATAATCCATTTAACATACATCTAAGCATATTTAATCAAGCAAACTCATCAAATCATGCTTCAAACAATTTTCCCCAAATAACATCCTAATATATTTGCATGCTTTTTTTTAGGCTCAATGATACCATTGTTGGAAATCTAATAACCATGTCCCAAGATCAATAACAAGCAAAATATATATAAGAATGAACTATATTGAAGTAATGGCGGAAACAATACTCACAAAAACGGAATGTGGATGCAATTGATGAAACAAATGTTGCTCCTTTGTGCAGTGGAGGATTCGGCCAAGATGTAAAAGAAATGCTCCAAGCAAAGTTTGATCCTTCCAAGCTCTAAGATGAGTTTCCCATAACACCTTGTATGATCCCTTGATGTTGCTAGCCAAGTTGTGTGTTAGAGTTCCAAACAAGCACACTTTCTTCTTGTCTTGCCACAAAACAAATGAAGAATTGGAGAGAGCTTTGAGAGCTCACTGTTTCGGTAATAAGAGAGGAGAGGAGGATATGATTTTTGTCTCAAAAATCAATTTATATTTATGTCATAATTATATTAAATAATAATATACTTATGACACAAACCATGCAAAGACTTAGAGTGTCTAACACTCAATTTCCATGCAATACCCTTGAGTGCTTTGTACACTATCTTCATGCAATACATCTTGATTAAATAATGCAAATAATGACAAGTGTCATGTGGGCCCCACACGTTTCCAATGAAAGTGGGCCACGTGCACTCACGCGTTCGGTTCGATATTCCGAAATACCGAGCTTACGTCGCGACGTTAATTAAATCGAATTTAAATAAATAATTGCGCCTAGCGAAATTATATTTACGTCGCTAACGAATTAATTCTAAATAACTCGTTTGCCCGAATTAAAATCTAATTTCAATTTCGCGTCGAAATCGAATTCCGATTATTATATCGAATATAATAATTTTACGATTAATTCTAAATTAATCGTTCTCTCTCTTTATATAGTACTTTATCCCAGATAAAGTCTCTCCGTAATTAATCCAAGATTAATCGAGTTTGAATCATACGTCATTGGTGAATCTTCGGGAAGCGACCCAAGAGACCTCTAGATATGTTGGCAGTAAATCCGGTTGTCGAACTATTCGAACACGTACGTACCAGTACTACGTTTTTACCGATTTACAAGACAAGGTTAGCTTCTAGCAAAACGCCATGCCTACCCAATTCTCTAGAAATATTCTTACTGGAATATTAGATCTATAACAGGCGTAGTATACCGTAGTATAGTGTATATCGAACCAGTATCGGATGATCACATGTAAGGCCTGGGGCTGGATATGTGTCTGCCCCGTACGATACACATATCGGACATCAAGCAACCAGTCTCTTTGAATCGGATAATCCTGACCTAGTCATATTATCCCGATGGTTGCAACCATTATAAGTACTCGTTCTGTATCCCTCGCGATCATCATCTCCATATGTCTGAAGTGATACTTCCATCTTGACATCACACCCAGTACACTACGATTCTCGATAAACCCAGAAGAGGTATACACAGAACTCGTTAAAGCCCTGGACCACCAAACCTAAATTTTACCGATTGTCGTAAGTACTAGCGATGCAAATCTCAGGTTAAGATCATATGCACCTACCCTGAAGCGGACTCCCATAGACACGCAGACATACTACCAATGGGACTCCGCGGGGTCTATCTAGAGCGAAGCTGTTTTCCGTACCATCGGTAAAATTTAGGTTTGGTGGTCCAGGGCTTTAACGAGTTCTGTGTATACCTCTTCTGGGTTTATCGAGAATCGTAGTGTACTGGGTGTGATGTCAAGATGGAAGTATCACTTCAGACATATGGAGATGATGATCGCGAGGGATACAGAACGAGTACTCTATAATGGTTGCAACCATCGGGATAATATGACTAGGTCAGGATTATCCGATTCAAAGAGACTGGTTGCTTGATGTCCGATATGTGTATCGTACGGGGCAGACACATATCCAGCCCCAGGCCTTACATGTGATCATCCGATACTGGTTCGATATACACTATACTACGGTATACTACGCCTGTTATAGATCTAATATTCCAGTAAGAATATTTCTAGAGAATTGGGTAGGCATGGCGTTTTGCTAGAAGCTAACCTTGTCTTGTAAATCGGTAAAAACGTAGTACTTGGTACGTACGTGTTCGAATAGTTCGACAACCGGATTTACTGCCAACATATCTAGAGGTCTCTTGGGTCGCTTCCCGAAGATTCACCAATGACGTATGATTCAAACTCGATTAATCTTGGATTAATTACGGAGAGACTTTATCTTGGATAAAGTACTATATAAAGAGAGAGACGATTAATTTAGAATTAATCGTAAAATTATTATATTCGATATAATAATCGGAATTCGATTTCGACGCGAAATTAAAATTAGATTTTAATTCGGGCAAACGAGTTAATTTAGAATTAATTCGTTAGCGACGTAAATAATAATTTCGCTAGGCGCAATTATTTATTTAAATTCGATTTAATTAACGTCGCGACGTAAGCTCGGTATTTCGGAAATATCGAACCCGAACGCGTGAGTGCACGTGGGCCCACTTTCATTTGGAAACGTGTGGGGCCCACATGACACTTGTCATTATTTGCATTATTTAATCAAGATGTATTGCATGAAGATAATGTACAAAGCACTCAAGGGTATTGCATGGAAATTGAGTGTTAGACACTCTAAGTCTTTGCATGGTTTGTGTCATAAGTATATTATTATTTAATATAATTATGACATAAATATAAATTGATTTTTGAGACAAAAATCATATCCTCCTCTCCCTCTCTTATTACCGAAACAGTGAGCTCTCAAAGCTCTCTCCAATTCTTCATTTGTTTTGTGGCAAGACAAGAAGAAAGTGTGCTTGTTTGGAACTCTAACACACAACTTTGGCTAGCAACATCAAGGGATCATACAAGGTGTTATGGGAAACTCATCTTAGAGCTTGGAAGGATCAAACTTTGCTTGGAGCATTTCTTTTCATCTTGGCCGAATCCTCCACTGCACAAAGGAGCAACATTTGTTTCATCCATTGCATCCACATTCCGTTTTTGTGAGTATTGTTTCCGCCATTACTTCAATGTAGTTCATTCTTATATATATTTTGCTTGTTTTTGATCTTGGGACATGGTTATTAGATTTCCAACAGTCGATACCTTGTATCACTTCCTCATACGTAGTCGGTTGGTATTTCTCAATAAGATAGACATCTATTAGAGGTGAGATTAGAAACTCATACCCCAGGTTGTTTTCTGACTCTCTCCGACATACGCAGTTTCTTGTGTATTCGAAGATTACTGGTATAGTTCATCCTTTATGAATTTTATGTTCCATTAGTATTCGGTGCCTTGAATAGTATTACTCTGATTTTCATCGAGTTTTACTATCCTCCCACTTACCACTGCATATCGGTATTCCTCTCAGGGAACCGCATGGTGAGCAACAATAAAATTGTTCTCTTGTGAGATGTATAAGTACTATACTTATGGTTTCCCTAGGAAAACCTACAATTTTTGTACTTATCCAATTTGGGTTTTGGTTTGGTGTCATCCAAACATATGCCTAGCATTCCCAAATGTTCAGGAATGAGAAACCTGGTTTCTTTCCGGTTCATATCTAATATGAAATCTGTCAAACAGATTTTATGGAACCTTATTCAAAATAAGTTCTGCACTGTTTATGCTTATCCGTTGAAGGAAATGGTAGCTCAGAACGACTCATGATTAACCTTATCATGTCCAACAAAATTCGGTTTACTCGGTTTGGACACACCGTCAAAATGACGTGTTCCGGGAGGAGTCCTCATTGAAAGAATACTATACTCTTTCAAGTATATTAGAAACTTATTGCTTAAGTATTTTCATCATGGTCTAACCGTGATGGTTTAATACTTTAGCCGATCTGTTTGTCTATTTCGTGTTGAAACTTTAAAAGTTTCCGATTTGTGTTCCAAAAAGAAACACATAACCACAACGCGATGCCACATCCGTAAAGGTCACGAAATATTCATATCCACATCTAGCCTAGCTATACATGGGCCCACTTGCTTCACTATGAACTAGGGCTAACAGATTGGTGGCACTTACACTTTTACCAAGTAAATGTGTTTTAGGAACTTTGCCCAATAAATTAGATTCGTAGACTTTATTTGAATTGAATCAAATTTGTCCTAGTACCCACTCTTTGAAAGTGTGGATATACGAGTCTTGTTTAATTGTGTCACAGACAACAATGCCACATACAAGTTTCTTCTGATCAAATCAGTTTGAGCTATTTGTTTGTCATGTTATACGTTTGAGATTTATTTATATTCAAAATATAAATGCTGTTATTCACATCTAATGTGTTTATCTCAATATCATCTTTATATAATGAAACACTTTAGTGTTCTAGAATATAAAGGTTCACCCGCAACGGGTTAAACACTGATATAGATATAATGTATCTAGTCAAACTAGTTACATTATAACAGTTTCCTAATTTAAGTACATACCCAATGGTAGTTCCTAAACTTAGGTATCTACGATTAAAACAGTGACTTTCGTCCTGTTTCCAATTCGCAGATAAATCTCAACTGAAGTCAGTATTTTGCTCATAGCAGATTCTGAACACTAGTGCATATTTATGTATCACACTAAGTATTTAAAATCTAATTTTAATACTAGTAATGAACATAATAATGACAATCATATTTGAAGTCAGAGTCTTGCTCGTCTTCAATTCCTTCATGTCTGTTTTGTTCAAACGGCAGTCACGCTTCCGCGATCCCGTTTGCCACAATTTAGGCAGATATTTTAGGATATGTCATTTATCTTCCCAGAAGATTATAATGGTTTTGCCTTTGCCCTTTTCAACATTCCAGAGGCCATTCGGCCTAGCCTTGGCATTCTAGAATGTCGAAGTAAGGTGCGCCTTGCGCTACTTGCCTAATTGCAAACTTTGACTTTGTCTCCTTGAGAATAGCCATTAACTCTCCAAGAGTTATTATTGCAATTTAGTACTTCTAAAATCTAAGTATAGATTTATGAAGATCCATCAATTTCAATATCATACTTTAAGGATCTAACCCTTAGTTCTGACAAAGAAATTAATGAGTCTACTGCGACAAGCTAAATGGATTAAGCATTCAAATTATCATCACATGAATCTTCCAAAGATCATGCTCTACTATTTGCTTAACTTCGGGCTTAGGCCTAATATGTTATTTTATCAAAAAAAGTAACTTATTAGTTTCCAATTTTGAAAATTAAACCATTTAAATACATTTTCCCTAGGATTATGTTTTAAATGTCAATCTTTCAATTTTATCTTGATTTTAATAGTCCAACTATTTAATCAACTATTTAGGTACTATTAAATATAATGATTATTATAGTCCAAATATATTAATCAACTATACTTTTAATTGTTTGAATATAGTCCAACTATTTTAAAACAACAATTTAAAAATTAGTCCAACTAACATTTAATTTATTTGACGTATGATATTTGATTTGAGCGCGTATGGCAAGTAATTAAACGAATATTGCAAATTCAATTCTTGCCTCCCACTATTTTTCGGCGAGCCTCTAACCCTCTGTCAAGCACTCGGGAAACCGTGTTTCCTAGCGGGCTAGGATCCGGTTAAATATCACACAATCTTGACTTTGGCCAAAAAATTGTAAGATAATTAACTAGGTAGATCTCTAAGATCAATTGGATCCAATCCAATTCCTAGATCCAGTAGGGGGACATCCAAGTCCGAAACATATATCTTATATATGCCAATATATCCAATATATTGCCTACCTTTTTTCCTCTGAATCAACTAAGCCTTGGCTTTGGCACAACAAACTTAGTGATCCTAGTCAAGCATGACCCATTGACCATGGAAAGCTTCGTAATCAATGTCGATGGACAAGAAGTGGTCTTGACTTTGGCCAACAAACCACAACTTGGAAAAGACACCGATATGGAACAAAGCTCTCGTGATTCAAACACATCCTCGACGGACAAAGGCCTTGACTTTGGCCAACAAGCCAATGCCAGTCTTGGATCTTGAGTAAGAATCACTCAATGGAAGGAAAAAAGCTAAATATTGTGCGAGGGTTTTTCGCGTGCAAATCGGCAACCAATTTATTATCTTTGTTAAGGTCTCATCATCATACACCCTTAAACATGCATTCTAAACACATAATAAAGCGCAAATGAATAAATAATAATGATATGCGGATGGATACTTAACACATTGATCCTAGATCAAATCTCTCCATTTCCTCTCTCCCGCTAGCACAAGTATTTACTTCTACCCGTTACACAACACTTATAAAGAAACCTCTTTTACATTGAGAGGAATAGGTGAGAAGAGAATACAAAGAGAAATGAGGTAATAAGGCTGGACACGCAGGTCCAATTAATAAATTCCAAATTTATTACAATAATTTCTAAAATTGCCCCACCCATCTAATATCCATCTAATATACATTATTCATGCATCGCAACCATGTATTCACACAAGCATGTTATCAATCAATCTAATCAAATTAATTAATCTGATAATTAATGACCATCCAATGTTCAAACAACGATTTGATTTTGTTCGAGTCAAACTCATTTTGCGAATAAGTACTCAAAGTACGAATTCTCGAATTAAATTAAACTACAAAATTAAATCCAATTCCATTTGTATTTAATACTAATTCACTATTTAATTCTAAATTAAATATTAAACTTTATATAATAAACCTTTACGACTTAAATTCCAAATTTAATCGTTACGGGTCTCAAAGCCCGATTAACGTCCAACGTTTATTTAATTAAAGTCCAATGGGCTTTTAATTAATTTCTTAAGGCGTGGACTTTTGGTCAACTCGGGTCAAACCCAATAACCAAAACCCAATCAAGGAGTTACCCCATAAGCCTAGAAATAAATTAGGCCCAATTAAATAATTAAGGTCCATTAGTCGCATTTGGGCTTTATGGAAGCGGTTTTGGGCCCAATTGGATCCAACTGTTGGATAATATGACCCATAGCGTCACTATTTGTACAGATCATAGTGTTGTTGTACAAATTAACTATGTGATAAGGAAATTGCACTCTCATCATTTATGATTAGATCACCATAGATGTATAAATGAAGAGAGGTCCATATGATTAGTTCTTGGATTGAGAATGATATGAGACAATACCAGTCCGTGAAGGATTACTCATTAAATATCCCTAGTCGTAGTATTATCGAGACTGGACGTCGATAATGCGGAATAGGCTAGTATTGCACTTGTGCGCGTTGTGAGGGCACAACGGCATAGTTCTCATATATTTAAGTATATGATACTTATGCAAGTGCGATAGGAGGTTGTGTTTCACAGATGGTACGGGAAACAGCTTCGCTCTGGATAGACCCCTCGGAATCCCATTGGTATTATGACTATGTGTCTATGGGAGTTCGACATCAGGGTAGGTGTATTTGGTCTTAACTTGAGACTTGCACCGCTAATGCTTACGACAATCAATATACTTTAGTTGAGGTCGTCCAGGGCTGTAACAGGTTCTGTGTACGCCAATGCTGGGTATATTGAGAATCGTAGAGTATTGGGTGTGATGTCAAGACGGAAGTATCACTCCAGTCATAGTGGAGATGATGTCACGCAGGATACGGTATTAGTACTCTTAAGTGCTGGCCGGCCATCGGGATATTATGACAAGGTCATGTATATCCGATTATAGAGACTAGTTACCAGACATCCGACATGTGCTTCGTACGGGGCAGACACATATCCAGCCCCAGGCCTAGCACGTGACTATCCGATACTGGGCCGATATACACAATACTTAGTAGACTACGCCTGATATAGATCTTAAATATTCTTATAAGAATATGTCCGGAGAATTGGGAAGACTTGGTGCTTTGCTAGAAGTCGACCTTGTCTCGTAAATTGGTAGAACGTAATACTTGGTACGTACGTGTTTCGGATACTCCGACGACCGCATTTACTACCAACTTATCGGGGATCTCATGGGTCGCTTCATGATAATCCACCGATGACATATGACTCGCACTCTTAAATAATCTGGGATTATATAGAAGAGAGAGAAAATTAATCTAGGATTAATTACGGAGATATTTTTATCTAGGATAAAATATCGTCTAGAGAGAGATAATGATTATTTGGAATTAATCGGTAAATTAATATATTCAATATTAAATGAAATTAGATTTCGACGCGGAATTAAAATTAGATTTTAATTCGGGCGAACGAATTAATTTAGAATTATTTTGTTAGCGACGTGAATAGTGAATTCGCTAGGCGTAATCATTTAATTACGACGCGACGGAAAATTCGCTAATTGGGAATTAACGAACCCGAGCCCGAGTGTGATTGCGAGCGCTTTCGTATTTCGAATTCGAGTGCGGCAACGTAAGTCACATCAAGCGTCAAATCATTCGTCACATCAAGCGTCAAATCAAAAGTCACTTTGAGTGATGTGATTGATTGATGTGATTGAGTTGATTGATTGATAGACACACATCAAGTCACTTTAATAAAGTGACATTGAATAGTGATAGGTGTTGTTGGAATAGTGTTTGGTGGTTGTGTAATTGATTTCCATTTACTTTATTTGATAAATTCAAATGGTAAATGCTTACTAATTTTTTGGAAAAATATATAAAGCATTTTTGTAATTCATTACACAAGTCAATCATAACACTTCTCCTCCTTCTCTCTCCATCAATACACGCCCAATGGGCTGTTTTTCTTTCTTCTTCACAGTTCACTGTCGTGAGCTTCAAGGGAGGCAATGAGTGGTTTTTGTTTCAAAAACGCAAGTGCTAGCACACTTACGAGATTTGCGAAGGTGTTAGGGAGGTTCACCCATGAGGCGGGATCCGTTCGACGAAGCTTGGAGCTTGACGAATGACCAGTTTCACGCCCAAAATAGTGAGTAAATTCACTGCAGTTCACGCCCATTGCAGTGAGGATTTTCAAGTTTTGTTGCTTGCCGCGTCTCTCAACCGATCGATGTGAGTATTCCTCTACCTCCGTTGATGTGTTCACACATGTATTTCATTGCTTGTTTGATCTTGGGACCTAGAAACAAACCTAACAATGGCATCAAGAGCTATAGGTTCAAGCATGAAAATGTAGGGCTTAAAATTGGGTACTTTGTATTAGAGCATGATTTTATAAAATTGGATGTTTAAGCATGCTTAATATATGTTATATTGAAGATTGATTTGATCAATTTCAAAAAAATGTGATTGGATCAATTTTGCCCAAATTTGTGATGTTGGCCGAATGTAATGTGATTTTTTGGATTCTTGGAATTTTTTGATTTTGATTAATTTGATGAGTTGGAATCATTAAGGATAATGTTAATTTGAAAATAATTGGATTGGATTTTGAATTGAACATAAAATCCCCAAAAGTTATCACCTTGGCCGAATCTACATGCCCTATAAAGTCTTGGATTTTTGATTTTTGAACATTAGATGTATTGGAAATCATTCGGGAAGTTAATTAGATGTCGATTGTGGAATTATTGGATTAAATTCAAATCGGACAAAAATTACTCCATTGGCCGAGACTTAGAAGCATGTAAAATGGGTTTGATTTTCATTAATGTGTTGGACATGTGATGATAATAATGAACATGATTAATTGGACTAATTTCATGTTTTGGAAATATTGATTTGGGTAATTAATCATGTAATGCACTTTAGGTAATTAAATTGCGAAATTGGATTTGTGTAATTTAATGAATTAGGCCTTTAAATTGGATTTGGGCTTATTAAGTTGTAATTGGGCTTATTGGGCTTGATTTTATCAAGTTGGGTTTAGGCCAAATGGATTGGATCTAATTGGACCCAAAACCACTACCAAAAAGGCCCAAATGTAACTTATAAACCTTTAAAGTTTAATTGGGCCTAATGGGCCTAAATTGATTTCTGGGCTTATGGGGTTACTCCTTGATTGGGCTTTATTTGCCGAAGCCCACGCCTTATAGAAATTAATTAAAGCCCATTAGACTTGAAATTGAATTGACGTTGGACGTTAATCGGGCTTTGAGACCCGACGCGATTAAATTTGGAATTTAAGTCGAAAAGGTTTATTAAATAAAGTGAAATATTTAATTTGGAATTGAATAGTGAATTAGTATTAAATACATGTTAAATTGGATTTAATTATGTAGTTTAATTTAATTCAAGAATTCGTACTTTGAGTACTTATTCGCAAAACGAGTTTGACTCGACCAAAATCAAATCGTTGTTTGAACATTGGATGATCACATAATTATCAGATTAATTAATTTGATTAGATTGATTGATAGCATGCTTTTGTGTGAATACGTGGTTGTGATGAATGAATAATGTATATCGGATGATATTAGTCGGGTGGGGCAATTTTGGAAATTGTTGTAATAAATTCGATTTATTAAATTGGACCTGCGTGTCCAGCCTTATCACCTCAATTCTCTTTGTATTCTCTTCTCACCTATTCCCCTCAATGTAAATGAGGTTTTCTTTAGAAGTGTAGTGTAAGGGGTAGAAGTAATACAAGTGCTAGCTTGAGTGAGAAGGGAGAGATTTGATCTAGGATCAATGTGTTAAGTATCCATCCGCATATCATTATTACTTTATTTCATATGCGCTTTATTATGTATTTAGAATGCATGTTTAAGGGTTTATGATGATGAGACCTTAACAAAGATAATTAAATTGGTAGCCAATTTGCACGCGAAAAGCCCTCGTCAAATATCATGCGTCTTTTCCTTCCATTGAGTGATTCTCACTCAAGATCCTAGATTGGCATGGGTTGTTGGCCAAAGTCAAGCCCTTGTCCGTCTAAGATGTGTTTGAATCACGAGGCTTTGTTCCATATTGGTGTCTTGTCCAAGTTGTGGTTTGTTGGCCAAAGTCAAGACCACTTCTTGTCCAACGACATTGATTACGAAGCTTCCATGGTCAATGGGTCCACGCTTGACTGGGATCACTAGGTTTGTTGTGCCAAAGCCAAGGCCTAGTAGATTCAGAGGAAAAAGGTTAGGGTATATATTCGATATATAGGCATATATAAGATATATTTTTCGGACTTGGATGTCAACCTACTGGATCTAGGAGTTGGATGAGATCCAATTGATCTTCGAGATCTACCTAGTTAATTATCATACAATTTGTTGGCCAAAGTCAATTGTGTGATATTTAACGGGATCCTAGCCCACTAGGAAACACACGGTTTCCCGAGTACTCGACAGAGGGTTAGAGGCTCGACGAAAATAGTGGGAGGCAAGAATTGAATTTGCAATATTCGTTCAATTACTCGCCATACGCGCATAACAAATATCTCGTCATATCACTCGTCATATTATTAAATGTTAGTTGGACTAATATTTAAATATTGTATAAACAGTTGGACTGTATTATAGTTTGATTATATATAATTGGATTATATTAATCAATATATTTGAATTAATTAATTTCAGTTTACAGTTTTTTATAATTGGATTATAGTAATCAATGTAATTGAGGTTAATTAATTTGGATTATATTTGATTATATAGTTGGACTATTATAATCATTATAATATATAGTACCACTAATCGTTGATTAAATAGTTGAACTATTGTAATCAAGATAAAATTGAAAAATTGAATATTTAAAATATAATCTTGGATTAAATGTTTTAAATGATTTTATTTTCAAATTGGGAATAAATAATAGGTTACTTTATTTGATAAAATAACTTATTATACCTTAAGCCCAAAATTAAGCAAAATAAGTAGAGCATAAAATCTTTGGAAGATTTATGTGATATGCTTTAGTGCTTAATTTAATATACTTGTCATAAATTTGATTTTATTTAAGAAGTATTAAAATTGCAATTTATAATTCTTGGAATTAATTGACTATTCTAGAGGAGATAAAGTCAAAGTTTGCAATTGGGCATGTAGCACGAGGTGCACATCGTTTCGATATTCTAAAACCCAAGGCTTGGCCTAAGGTTCCTGAAATATTGAAAAGGATAATTGACATATCCCAAAGTGACTACCATTTGGATATGGCAGACACGAAGGAATTAAAGAAAGGGCAAGGCTCTTACTTTAAAAATGATTGTCAAAGTTATGTTCACTACTAGTATTGAAATTAGATTTTAAATACTTAGTGTGATACATAAAATATATGTATTGATGTTCAGAATCTGCTTTGAGCAGGATACTGACTTCAAGCTGAGATTGCTCTGCGAATCGGAAACGGACGAAAGTCGCTGTTTCGAACGTAGATACCTAAGTTTAGGAACTACCCTTCGGGTGTGTACTTAAATTAGGAACTGTTATAATGTAACTAGTTTGACTAGATACATTATCTCTATATCAGTGTTTAATTCATTATGGATAAACCTTTATATTCTAGAACACTAAGTGTTTCATTATATAAAGATGATACTGAGATAAACACATTATATGTGAATAACATAATTTATATTTTGAATATAATTAAAATTCCAAAACATATAAAATGACAAATAAATAGCTCAAATTGATTTGATCAAGTAGAGACTTATTTGTGGCATTGTTGTCTAGGACAGAATTAAACAAGACTCGTATATCCGTGTTGGTTTTCTATAAGGTCCCAAGATCAAATCAAGACATGAAATTATGTGTAAACACATCAACGGAGGTAGCGGAATACTCACATTGATCGGTAGAGTCGATTTGAAGACAAATGAACCCAAAAAACGCACTGCCATGTAAGCCTACTGCATGCAGTCCACTGCCTACAAAAACAGAAAGTTAAGTGAAGAAACGGAGCTCCTAGCTTCGTCGGATGGATGCCGTCTCATGGTCGAACCTCCCTACCACCTTCGCAAGACTTGTAAGTGTGCTAGCACTTGATTTCTCACCATGAGAAACCACTCTTGCTTCCCTTTAGCTCACGCCCAAACTCAGTTCCAAACCAGTCCATTTTCGTGAGAGGAAGAGAGGAAATGAGAGAGAAGATGTGTAATGTAATAAATTTTAATTTTTGTTACCAAAAATCAATTTATATTTATGCCATAATTTATTAAATTAATAATAAAATTATGATACATAACATGCAATGGCTTAGAGTATAAAACACTCAATTTCCATGCAATAACATTGAGTGCATTGCACACTATCTACATGCAATGACATTGAGTACAATGTACACAATCTACATGCAAAGCATTAGAATGACATGTGTCATGTGGGCCCCACACGTTTCCAAATGAAAGTGGGCCCACGTGCACTCACGCGTTCGGGTTCGATATTTCCGAAATACCGAGCTTACGTCGCGACGTTAATTCAATCGAATTTAAATAAATAATCGCCCCCGGCGAAATTATTATTTACGTCGCTAACGAATTAATTCTTAATTAACTCGTTTGCCCGAATTAAAATCTAATTTTAATTCCGCGTCGAAATCTAATTTCGTCCAATATATCGATTAATTCCGAATTAATCGCTCTCTTCTCTCTCTAGACGATATTTTATCCCGGATAAAACATCTCCGTTATTAATCCTAGATTAATTTTCTCTCTCTTCTATATAATCCCAGATTATTCAAGAGTGCAAGTTGTGCGTCATCGGTGGATTATCGGGAAGCGACCCATGAGATCCCCGGATAATCTGGCAGTAAATACGGTCGTCGGAGTATCCGAATCACGTACGTACCAAGTACTACGTTCTACCGATTTACGAGACAAGGTCGACTCCTAGCAAAGCACCAAGTCTTCCCAAGTTCTCCGGACATATTCATTAAAGAATATCTAGATCTGTATCAAGCGTAGTATACAATTGTATTGTGCATATCGGCCCAGTATCGGATAATCACGTGCTAGGGCTGGGGCTGGATAAGTGTCTGCCCCGTCCGAAACACATATCGGATGTCTGGTAACTAGTCTCTATAATCGGATATTCATGACCTGGCCATAATATCACGATTGGATGCGCATCACTTTAAGAGCACTAATACCGTATCCTGCGTGACATCATCTCCATTACGACTGGAGTGACACTTCCGTCTTGACATCACATCCAATACACTACGATTCTCTGATAAACCCAGAAGAGGTGAACACAGAACCAGTTAAGATCCCCCACCACCAAAACTAAAGTTTACCGATTGTCGTAAGTATTAGCGATGTAAGTCTCAGGTTAAGACTATACACACCTACCTTGATTTCGGCCTCCCATAGACACCTAGTCATAATACCAATGGGATTCCGAAGAAGGGTCTATCCAGAGCGAAGCTGTTTCCCGTACCATCGTTGAAACACGACCTCCTATCGCACTTGCACAAGTATCCAATACTTATATATATGAGAACTATGCCGTTGTGCCCTCACAACGCGCACAAGTGAAATACTAGTCTATTCCGCATTATCGATGTCCAGTCTCGATAATACTACGACTAGGGATATTTAATGATTAAACCTTTGGGGACTGATACTGTCTCATATCATTCTCAGTCCAGGAACTAATCATAGGGACCTCTCTTCATTTATATATCTATGGTGATCTAATCACAAACGATGAGAGTGCAATTTCCTTATTACATAGTTAATTGCTACAACAACACAATGATCTGTGCAAATAGTGACGCTATGGGTCATATTATCCAACAATCTCCCACTTGGCACGTAGCGAGTCACTCAAGTGTCCTACACTCGAACTATGTACAATTCGCTCAAATTGCTGAGGAAAGGTTTTCGTCAGCGGATTTGCTTAATTTCGTCTGACGCGATTTACACGATCATCCACATCGCCACGATGTATGATCCGAACGAATCAGATGATACAGAAGTATATATCTGGATCGTCGATGAGACCTTTAATTCCTTAGCCTATGCTGACGCCTAGCTCAGCTGCTAACAGAACTTTATCTAATCTTATTAGATTTATTTTCGACCCAGATGGTCTTCTATTGCTGCCTCAGCTGCAGCAATGATCCGCATTTGTTGTTTATTCGGCAACAGTTATCTTGCTAGGAAGATTTCAGCTCACTGTCCCGGTGTTCAAACTTTATAGTACCGCAGTATTTACCGGTTTGGAAACTTGCAGCAGTGATCCCAGTCACTTCAAGTTCTCCATCTCCATAGTTTAAGACAACATCTTTTTCTCTCAGATACTAACAGATGTTCTTTAATCTTCAATCCAGTGACTGTCACTTGGATTGACCCGATTGTGACTCCATATGCTCGAAGCGTATGAGACACCAATACAAGTACATTTTAAATGTACAATTTCCCAGAGAGTGTTAAACAACTCCAAATCTATCCCAGTAGATCTTTATTCCCTGAATAAAGGTTGTTACTCTCCCCAGAATTCTACGGAGAATTTCTATTGAAAGAATATCTATGAAAGCCAAGCTTTCACCAATTGCTTTATGGGAATTTCACTGTCAGTGCGCTCTCCCACTAACCTCCTTATATACACAAGAATTATTTCGTTTTGAGTCAAATCATAAACCATTATGATTATTTCAAAACGACAGTTCCAAGAACCTTATGCTTGCATCAATCCAAACATGGATCGAATAACCGGTAAACCTTGTTTGTCGGTTATACAAAATCGTCAGGATGTTGAAAGCATCCTCCAAAAGGTTTCCTTTTCAGGAAAGCGATTTTGATCTGCAACTGACACATTTCATAAATGAAATATGCAGTTATCAACAAGCATCTTCAAAATGGATTTACCATGGCAACAGGTAACAGGTTGAACCGTTATTAACATAATGTTGATAACGATACCTTTCCGTCAAAGCCTGCTTTGTACGTTGGTATGTTGCCTTCCATGTATGTCTTCCTTGAAGACGTTTAATGTACCATAGGCACAACGCCTTGTGGTACAACAACTAGTATCCAAACATAGTTGTTATACATGGAATCCATTTCGGACTCATGGCACTTTGCCATAACAGGGAGTCGATACCTTGTATCACTTCCTCATAAACGTAGTCGGATGGTACACCCACCATAAGATTGACATCTTTATGAGGTTAGATCAGAAACCCATACCCTAGGTTGTTTTCTGACTCTATCCGATCTACTAGTTTCTTGTGTATTTGAAGATTAATGGTATAGATTCATCATAGATGAATTGTTTGTGTTCCATTAAGGACTTCGTGCCTTGATCAGTATTACTCCGATTTTCATCGAGTATCACTATCCTCCCACTGACCACTGCATATCGGTATTCCTCTCAGGAAAACCGCATGGTGAGCAACAATTACATTGTTCTCATGTGGGATTTACAAGTACTATATTTAAGGTTTTCCCTTAAGATAACCTATATTGGCACTTTATCCAATTTGGGTCCTTAGTTTGGTATCATCCAAACGCTATGCCTCGCATACCCAAATTATCAGGAATGAAACCCTCGTTTCTTCCCTGTTCATATCCTATATGATATCTGTCAAACAGATTTATATGGAACCTTATTCTAAATAAGTTTTGCACTGTTAATACATATCCTGTTGAAGGAAATAGTAGCTCAGAGCGACTCGTGATAAACCTTATTATGTCCAACAAAATTCGGTTTTTGGTTCGGACACACCCGTTTAACTAACGTGTCTCGGGAGGAGTCCTCATACGAAAGAATACCGTACTCTTTCATTTACATATGAAACTTACTGCTTAAGTATTTTCCATTACGGTTTTCACCCGTGGCGGAATAATACTATAGCCGATCTGTTTGTCTACTTCGTGTCGAAACTCTAAAGTTTCCGATATGTGTTCTTCAAAAGAAACACATAACCACAACGTGATGTCACATCCGTTAAGGTCACGAAATATTCATGTTCACATCTAGCCAAACTAGATATGGGCCCATTTACTTCACCATGAATAGGGCTAACAGATCGGTGGCCCTTTTACTATTACCAAGTGAATAGTATTTTAGGTATTTTACCTAATAAACTAGATTCGCAGACCTTATTTGAATAGTCAAATCAGTCCTAGTACCCACTCTACAAAAAGTGTGGATATACGAGTCTTGTTTAACAAACTAGATTCGTAGACCTTATTTGAATAGTCAAATCAGTCCTAGTACCCCCACTCTTCAAAAGTGTGGATATACGAGTCTTGTTTAATTGTGTCCCAGACAACAATGCCACAAATAAGTCTCCATTGATCAAATCAATTTGAGCTATTTATTTGTCATTTTATATGTTTGAGATTTTATTTATATTCAAAATATAAATTCTGTATTTATCTCAGTATCATCTTTATATATTAAAACACTTTAGTGTTCTAGAATATAAAGGTTTTATCCGCAATGGATTAAACACTGATATAGAGATAATGACTCTAGTTAAACTAGTTACATTATAACAGTTCCTAATTTAAATACATACCCAAAAGGTAGTTTCTAAACTTAGTATCTATCTCTACGGTCGAAAAAGCGACTTTCGTCCCGTTTCCGATTCGTAGAGAAATCTCGGCTTGAAGCCAGTATCCAGCTCACAGCGGATTCTGAACGTCAATACATATATTTTATGTACCACACTAAGTATTTAAAATCTAATTTTAATACTACTAGTGAACATAACTTTGACAAATATTTTAAAGTTAGAGCCTCGCCCTTTCTTTAATTCCTTCGTGTCTTCCATATCCAAATGGTAGTCACTTTGGGATATGTCAATTACCTTTTCAAATTTCAAAACCTTTGGCCAAGCCTTGGGTTTCGGAATATTGAAACGATGTGCACCTTGTGCTACATGCCCTAATTGCAAACTTGACTTTTCTCCACTAGAATAGTCATTTAATTCTCCAAGAATTATTAATTGCAATTTTAATACTTTTAAATCTAAAGATAGATTTATTGTAAGTATATTAATTAAGCACTAAAGTCATCATCACATAAATCTTCCAAGACTTTATGCTCTACTATTTGCTTAATTATGGGCTTAGTAATAATAAGTTATTTTATCAAATAAATTAACCTATTGTAAATTCCCAATTGAAAATAAATCATTTAAAACATTTAATCTAATGATCATATATTTTTAAATATTCAACCTTTCAATTCTTTACTTGATTTTAATAGTCCAACTATTTAATCAAATTATTAAGGTACTATTTATTATAATGATTACAATAATCCAATTATTTAATCAACTATAATTTTAATATTGATTACTATAATCCCATTATAAAATCAACTATCATTTAATTCAATTATATTGATTACTATAATCCAATTACAAAATCAACTATATATTGAATGAGTTTGTATATAGTCCAACTATATATATTTATTAAAACAACATAAAATATTAGTCCGACTAATACTTTTGATTAATATGACGAGTAAAATAAAAATGAGCGTGTTTAGCGAGTATTCGAACGAATGTTGCAAATTCAATACTTGCCTCCCACTATTTTTCGTCGAGCCTCTAACCCTCTGTGGAGTACTCGGGAAACCGTGTTTCCTAGTGGGCTAGGATCCTATTAAATAACACACAACCCTGACTTTGGCCAATAAAAAGCTGTATGCTATTTAACTAGGTAGATCTCACAGATCAATTGGATCTCATCCAATTCCTAGATCCGGTTAGGTGGACATCCAAGTCCGAAACATATGTATAATGTCAATGTATCCAATACATTTTCCTAACCATATCCTCTGAATCATTTAGGCCTTGGCTTTGGCCAAAAACAAACCTAATGATTCCAGTTAAGCGGGACCCATTGACGAGGATAGTTTCGTAATCAATGTCATTGGACAAAAAGTGATCTGACTTTGGTCAATAAAAATCACGATTTGGACAAGACACCGATATGCAACACAAACTCTCATGATTCAAGTACATCCTTGATTGACAAAGGTCTTGACTTTGGTCAAAAACAAACCAATGCCAACTTCGGATCTTGAACAAGAATCATTCAATGGAAGGATATTTGCTTAATATATTGAGGGATTTTCGCGTGCAAATTGGCTACCAATTTAATTATCTTTGTTAAGGTCTCATCATCATAACCCTTAAACATGCATTCTAAATACATAATAAAGCGAGTATGAAATAAAATAATAATGATATGCGGATGGATACTTAACACATTGATCCTAGATCAAATCTCTCCCTTTCTCACTCAAGCTAGCACTTGTACTACTTCTACCCGTTACACTACACTTCTAAAGAAACCTCATATACATAGAGGGAATAGGTGAGAAGAGAATACAAAGAGAAAGAAGGTGATAAGGCTGGACACGCAGGTCCAATTTAATAAATCGAATTTATTACAACAATTTCTAAAATTGCCCACCCGACTAATATCCATCATATACATTATTCATTCAACACAACCATGTATTCACACACATAAGCATGCTATCAATCAATCTAATCAAATTAATTAATCTGATAATTAAGTGATCATCCAATGTTCAAACAACGATTTGATTTTGTTTGAGTCAAACTCATTTTTGTGAATAAGTACTCAAAGTACGAATTCATGAATTAAATTAAACTACATCATTAAATCTAATTTAACATGTATTTAATACTAATTCATTATTCAATTCCAAATTAAATATTACACTTTTATTCAATAAACCTTTTCGATTTAAATTCCAAATTTAGTCGTAACGCGTCTCAAAGACCGATTAACGTCCAACGTCAATTCAATTAAAGTCCAATGGGCTTTTGATTGATTTCTTAAGGCGTGGACTTTTGGTCAACTCGGGTCAAACCGATAACCAAAGTCCAATCCGGGATTTACCCCATAAGCCCATAAATCAATCTTGGCCCATTAGGCCCAATTGAACATTAAAGGTTCATTAGTCGCAATTGGGCTTTATGGTTAAGGTTTTGGGCCCAATTGGATCCAATCCACTTGGCCTAAACCAAACTTGATAAATCAAGCCCAATAGCCCCAAATACAACAATTCAAGCCCAAATCCAATTTAAGCCTAAATAATTAAATTACACTAATCCAATTACGCAATTTAATTACCTAAAGTGCATTATATGATTAATCAACTAAATCAACATTTTAAAAACACCAAATTAGTCTTATTAATCATATTCAATTCATTATCACATGTCAAACACACATAATGAAAAATCAAATCCATTTACATGCTTTCATGCTCTCGGCCAAGGAGGGATTTTGTGTCCGATTCGGTTTCGATCCAATCGAACCTACAATCGACATCAAATCACCATCCAATTTGATTTATACACATCCATGTCACAAAACCAAAATTCCAAGACAACATTAGGGCATATCACATTCGGCCAAGGTGGAATTTTTGGGGAAAAATCATCCAATGCATTTTTCATAAATTGATTCCATGTAACATCATGCTATATACATGTAAGCATTCTTATTCATCAAATTTCACAAGAACATGCTTCAATCAATTTCATCACACCATTCGGCCAACACATGGAATTTAGGGTTTATGTTCAATTCAAAGTACAATCCAATTGACATTAAATTAACATCATCCTACATGATTTTAACTCATCCAATGAATTAAAATCAACAAAAAATCCAATGATTCAAAATCAATTTTGCATTCGGCCAAGGCATATAATTTGGGGAAAATAATTCCAAATCATTTTTCATCAAAATTAGTCCAACCAAAATGAATTAACAATGTTATAAGCATACTCAAACAAACAATTCATTCAAATCATGCTCAACAAACATTTACCCAAATTTTAAACCCTACAAATTTCATGCTTGCAACATTAGCTCTGATACCATTGTTGGTTTTCTATAAGGTCCCAAGATCAAATCAAGACATGAAATTATGTGTAAACACATCAACGGAGGTAGCGGAATACTCACATTGATCGGTAGAGTCGATTTGAAGACAAATGAACCCAAAAAACGCACTGCCATGTAAGCCTACTGCATGCAGTCCACTGCCTACAAAAACAGAAAGTTAAGTGAAGAAACGGAGCTCCTAGCTTCGTCGGATGGATGCCGTCTCATGGTCGAACCTCCCTACCACCTTCGCAAGACTTGTAAGTGCTAGCACTTGATTTCTCACCATGAGAAACCACTCTTGCTTCCCTTTAGCTCACCCCAAACTCATTCCAAACCAGTCCATTTCGTGAGAGGAAGAGAGGAAATGAGAGAGAAGATGTGTAATGTAATAAATTTTTTTAATTTGTTACCAAAAATCAATTTATATTTATGCCATAATTTATTAAATTAATAATAAAATTATGATACATAACATGCAATGGCTTAGAGTATAAAACACTCAATTTCCATGCAATAACATTGAGTGCATTGCACACTATCTTCTACATGCATGACATTGAGTACAATGTACACAATCTACATGCAAAGCATTAGAATGACATGTGTCATGTGGGCCCCACACGTTTCCAAATGAAAGTGGGCCCACGTGCACTCACGCGTTCGGGTTCGATATTTCCGAAATACCGAGCTTACGTCGCGACGTTAATTCAATCGAATTTAAATAAATAATCGCCCCCGGCGAAATTATTATTTACGTCGCTAACGAATTAATTCTTAATTAACTCGTTTGCCCGAATTAAAATCTAATTTTAATTCCGCGTCGAAATCTAATTTCGTCCAATATATCGATTATTCGAATAATCGCTCTCTCTCTCTAGACGATATTTTATCCCGGATAAAACATCTCCGTTTTAATCCTAGATTAATTTTCTCTCTCTTCTATATAATCCCGATTATTCAAGAGTGCAAGTTGTGCGTCATCGGTGGATTATCGGGAAGCGACCCATGAGATCCCCGGATAATCTGGCAGTAAATACGGTCGTCGGAGTATCCGAATCACGTACGTACCAAGTACTACGTTCTACTACCGATTTACGAGACAAGGTCGACTCCTAGCAAAGCACCAAGTCTTCCAAGTTCTCCGGACATATTCATTAAAGAATATCTAGATCTGTATCAAGCGTAGTATACAATTGTATTGTGCATATCGGCCCAGTATCGGATAATCACGTGCTAGGGCTGGGGCTGGATAAGTGTCTGCCCCGTCCGAAACACATATCGGATGTCTGGTAACTAGTCTCTATAATCGGATATTCATGACCTGGCCATAATATCACGATTGGATGCGCATCACTTTAAGAGCACTAATACCGTATCCTGCGTGACATCATCTCCATTACGACTGGAGTGACACTTCCGTCTTGACATCACATCCAATACACTACGATTCTCTGATAAACCCAGAAGAGGTGAACACAGAACCAGTTAAGATCCCCCACCACCAAAACTAAAGTTTACCGATTGTCGTAAGTATTAGCGATGTAAGTCTCAGGTTAAGACTATACACACCTACCTTGATTTCGGCCTCCCATAGACACCTATCATAATACCAATGGATTCCGAAGGGTCTATCCAGAGCGAAGCTGTTTCCCGTACCATCGTTGAAACACGACCTCCTATCGCACTTGCACAAGTATCCAATACTTATATATATGAGAACTATATGCCGTTGTGCCCTCACAACGCGCACAAGTGCAATACTAGTCTATTCCGCATTATCGATGTCCAGTCTCGATATACTCGACACTAGGGATATTTAATGATTAAACCTTTGGGGACTGATACTGTCTCATATCATTCTCAGTCAGGAACTAATCATAGGGACCTCTCTTCATTTATATATCTATGGTGATCTAATCACAACGATGAGAGTGCAATTTCCTTATTACATAGTTAATTGCTACAACAACACAATGATCTGTGCAAATAGTGACGCTATGGTCATATTATCCACAATCCGCACTTTTGAAGAGTGGGTACTAGGACTAATTTGATTATTCAAATAAAGTCTACGAATCTAGTTTATTAGGTAAAGCACCTAAAACACTATTTACTTGGTAATAGTGTGAAAGCCACCGATCTGTTAGCCCTATTCATAGTGAAACAAGTGGGCCCATATCTAGCTAGGCTAGATGTGAACATGAATATTTCATGACCTTAACGGATGTGACATCGCGTTATGGTTATGTGTTTCTTTTGAAGAACACAAATCGGGAACTTTTAGAGTTTCGACACGAAGTAGATAACAGATCGACTATAGTATTATGCCGTCACGGTAAGACCGCAATGGAAAATACTTAAGCAGTAAGTTTCAATATACATGAAAGAGTCTAGTATTCTTTCAGATGAGGACTCCTCCCGAGACACGTCAGTTAGAGGGTGTGTCCGAACAAAAAACCAAATTTTGTTGGACATGATAAGGTTTATCACGAGTCGCTCTGAGCTATCATTTCCTCAACAGGATATGTATTACAGTGCAAACTTATTTAGAATAAGGTTCCATAAAAACTGTTTGACAGATATCATATAGGATATGAACAGGAAAGAAACATGGTTCTCTCATTCCTAATAATTTGGGTATGCCGGGCATAACGTTTGGATGATACAAACTAAGGACCCAAATTGGATAAGTGCCAATTATAGGTTATCCTAGGGAAAACCATAAGTATAGTACTTATATATCTCACAAGAGAACAATGTGATTGTGCTCCTCACCATGCGGTTTTCCTAAGAGGAACACTGATATGCAGTGGTCAGTGAGAGGATAGTGATACTCGATGGAAATCAGAGTAAACTATTCAAGGCACGAAGTCCTTAAAGGAACACAAACAGTTCATCAATGATGAATCTGTACCATTAATCTTCGAATACACAAGAACCTCGTAGATCGGAGAGAGTCAGAAAAAAACCTGGGGCATGGGTTTCTGATCTCACCTCATAAAGATATTAATCTTGTGGAGGTATATCAACCGACTGCGTTTTGAGGAAGTGATGAAAGGTATCGACTCCCTATCATGGCAAAGTGCCATGAGTCCGAAATGGATTCCATGTATAACAACTATGTTTGGATACTAGTTGTTGTACCGCAAGGCATTGTGCCTATTGGTACTGTAAACGTCTTCAAGGAAGACATACATGGATGGCAACATACCAACGTACAAAGCTAGGCTTGTGACGGAAAGGTATCATTATCAACATTATGTTAATAACGGTTCAACCTTTTATCTGTTGCCATAGTAAATCCATTTTGATGATGCTTGTTGATACTGCATATTCATTTATGAAATGTGTCAGTTAAAGATCAAAATCGCCTTCCTGAAAAGGAAACCTTTTGGAGGATGTTTACACCATCCTGACGATTTTGTATAACCGACAAACAAGGTTTGCGGGTTATTCGATCCATGTTTGGATTGATGCAAGCATTAGGTTGTTGGAACTGTCGTTTTGAAATAATCATAATGGTTTATGATTTGACTCAAAACGAAATGATTCTTGTGTATATAAGGAGGTTAGTGGGAGAGCACTGATAATGAAATTCCCATAAAGCAATTGGTGAAAGTTTGGCTTTCATAGAAATTATCCGTAGAATTCTGGGGAGTAACAACCTTTATTCGAGGAATAAATATCTACTGGGATAGATTTGGAGTTGTTAACACTCTCTGGGAAATTGTACATTTAAAATGTACTTGATATGGTGTCTCATACGCTTTGAGCATATGGAGTCACAATCAGGACAATCCAAGTGATAATCACTGGATTGAAGTTAAGAACATCTATTAGTATCTTAGAGAACTAAAGATGCTGTCTAAAACTATGGAGAATGAGAACTTGAAGTGACTGGGATCACTGCCGCAAGTTCCAAACAGTTAAATACTGCGGTACTATAAGTTTGAATAACGAGACAGTGAGCTGGAAATCTTCCGAGCAAGATACTGTTACCAAATAAACAACAAATGCGGATTATTGCTGCGGCTGAGGCAGCAATTGAAGCCATTTGGGTCGAAAATAAATCTAATTAGATTAGATATAATTCTGTTAGCCGCTGAGCTGGGCGTCAGCACAGTCTAAAGAATTAAAGGTCTCATCGACGATCCAGATATATACTTCTATATTCATCTGATTTGTTCGGATCATACATCGTGGCGATGTGATGATCGTATAAATCGCGTCAGACGATAATCATGCAAATCTGCTGACGAAAACCTTTCCTCAGCAATTTGAGCAAACCGTACATAGTTCGGGTGTACGACACTTGAGTGACTGGCTATGTGCCAAGTGGGAGATTGTTGGATAATATGACCCATAGCGTCACTATTTGTACAGATCATAGTGTTGTTGTACAAATTAACTATGTGACAAGGAAATTGCACTCTCATCATTTGTGATTAGATCACCATAGATGTATAAATGAAGAGAGGTCCATATGATTAGTTCCTGGATTGAGAATGATATGAGACAGTATCAGTCCGCGAAGGATTAATAATTAAATATTCTCATATATTTAAGTATAGGATACTTATGCAAGTGTGATAGGAGGTTGTGTTTCACCGATGGTACGGGAAACAGCTTCGCTCTGGATAGACCCCTCGGAATCCCATTGGTATTATGACTATGTGTCTATGGGAGTCCGACATCAGGGTAAGTGTATTTGGTCTTAACCTGAGACTTGCACCGCTAATGCTTACGACAATCAATATACTTTAGTTGAGGTCGTCCAGGGCTGTAACAGGTTCTGTGTACGCCAATGCTGGGTATATTGAGAATCGTATAGTATTGGGTGTGATGTCAAGACGGAAGTATCACTCCAGTAATAGTGGAGATGATGTCACACAGGATACGGTATTAGTGCTCTTAAGTGCTGGCCGGCCATCGGGATATTATGACAAGGTCATGTATATCCGATTATAGAGACTAGTTACCAGACATCCGACATGTGCTTCGTACAGGGCAGACACATATCCAGCCCCAGGCCTAGCACGTGACTATCCGATACTGGGCCGATATACACAATACTTAGTAGACTACGCCTGATATAGATCTTAAATATTCTTATAAGAATATGTCCGGAGAATTGGGAAGACTTGGTGCTTTGCTAGAAGTCGACCTTGTCTCGTAAATCGGTAGAACGTAGTACTTGGTACGTACGTGATTCGGATACTCCGACGACCGCATTTACTACCAACTTATCCGGGGATCTCATGGGTCGCTTCCCGATAATCCACCGATGACGTATGACTCGCACTCTTAAATAATCTGGGATTATATAGAAGAGAGAGAAAATTAATCTAGGATTAATTACGGAGATATTTTTATCTAGGATAAAATATCGTCTAGAGAGAGATAATGATTAATTTGGAATTAATCGGTAAATTAATATATTCGATATATTAAATGAAATTAGATTTCGACACGGAATTAAAATTAGATTTTAATTCGGGCGAACGAATTAATTTAGAATTAATTCGTTAGCGACATGAATAGTGAATTCGCTAGGCGTAATCATTTATTACGACGCGACGGAAAATTCGCTAATTGGGAATTAGCGAACCGAGCACGAGAGTGTGATTGCGAGCGCTTTCGTATTTCGAATTCGAGTGCGGCAACGCAAGTCACATCAAGCGTCAAATCATTCATCACATCAAGCGTCAAATCAAAAGTCACTTTGAGTGATGTGATTGATTGATGTGATTGAGTTGATTGATTTATAGACACACATCAAGTCACTTTAATAAAGTGACATTGAATAGTGATAGGTGTTGTTGGAATAGTGTTTGGTGGTTGTGTAATTGATTTCCATTTACTTTATTTGATAAATTCAAATGGTAAATGCTTACTAATTTTTTGGAAAAATATATAAAGCATTTTTGTAATTCATTACACAAGTCAATCATAACACTTCTCCTCCTTCTCTCTCCATCAATACACGCCCAAGGGGCTGTTTTTCTTTCTTCTTCACAGCTCACTGTCGTGAGCTTCAAGGGAGGCAATGAGTGGTTTTTGTTTCAAAAACGCAAGTGCTAGCACACTTATGAGACTTGCGAAGGTGTTAGGGAGGTTCACCCATGAGGCGGGATCCGTTCGACGAAGCTTGGAGCTTGACGAAGGACTACTTTCACGCCCAAAACAGTGAGTAAATTCACTGCAGTTCACGCCCATTGCAGTGAGGATTTTCAAGTTTTGTTGCTTGCCGCTTCTCTCAACCGATCGATGTGAGTATTCCGCTACCTCTGTTGATGTGTTCACACATGTATTTCATTGCTTGTTTGATCTTGGGACCTAGAAACAAACCTAACACCAACCAATTTAGCCTAAACCTAACTTGGTACAACCAAGCCCAATAAGCCTAATAACAACTTTACAAGCCCAATTTCTAAAATTGGCCCAACATAATTAAATTACAAAAACCCAATTTCACAATTTAATTACATAAAGTGTATAGCATAATTAATTACCCAAATCAATATTTTCAAAACACCAAAATAGTCCAATTAATCATGCTTATCAACATTAAATCATGTCCAACACAATTTAACAAAAAATCAAACCCAAACATGTTTCTCAAGTCTCGGCTTTTAGAGTTAATTTTTGTCCAATTCGAATTCAATCCAATTAAATCCAATTAAACATTAAATCAACATTACCAAATGATTTCCAACACATCCCATGAATCAAAATCAAAAAATCCAAGACATTTAGGGCACTCTTCTATTCGGACAAGCCAAAGAATTGGGGAAATTTGCACGCGAGACTGGACATTGATAATGCGGAATAAAATAGTATTACATTTGTGTGAGTTATGGAAGCTTAACGACATAGTTCTCATATATTTAAGTATTGGATACTTATGCAAGTGTGATAGGAGGTTCTGTTAGCTGTTGGACTGGGTGTTGGACAATTATGAACCATAGCATCAATATTTGTAAAAGACATGTGTTTTTGTACAAATTAACTATGTGACAAAGAAAATTACTCTTTTATCATTTTGTAATAGGATTACTTGGATATATATAAATGATAAAAGTCCATATGATTAGTATCAGATTAATAAGATATGAGACAATATTAATCCATGAAAGGTTTAATCATTAAATATCCATGGTTGTAGTATTATCGAGACTGCACATCGATAATGCAGAATAGGCTAGTATTACACTTGTGCGCTTTATGGAAGCTTAACGACATAGTTCTTATATATTTAAGTATTAGATACTTATGCAAGTGTGATATGAGGTTCTATTACTCGTTGGATCGGGAACAGCTTCGCTCTGGATAGACCCATCGGAGTCCCATTGGTAGTATGACTATGTGTCTATGGGAATCCGAATCAGGGTAGGTGTATGTGATCTTACCTGAGACTTGCATCGCTAATACTTGTGACAATCAGTAAACTTTGGTTTTGGTCGTCTGGAGCTTTAACAGGTTCTGTGTACGCCTCTTCTGAGTATACTGAGAATCGTAGTGTATTGGGTGTGATGTCAAGATGGAAGTATCACTTCAGTCATATGGAGATGATGATCACGCATGGATACAGAACTAGTACTCCTAAATGCTGCAGCTATTGAGATAATATGACAAGGTCATGATTATCCGATTACATAGACTAGTTGCGAGTGATCCGATATATGTTTCGTACGGGGCAGACACAATTCCAGCCCCAGGTCTAGCATGTGACATCTGATACTGGATCGTAATACGTAATACATTGTATACTACGCTTGATAAAAATTATATATTATTCGTTGAATATTTCTGGAGAATTGGGTAGGCACGGTGCTTTGCTAGAAGCCAACCATGTCTTGTAAATCGGTAAGAAAGTGGTACGAGGTACGCACGTGTTCGGATGGTCAAATGACCGGATTTACTACCAATATATCCAGGAATCTCTTGGGTCGCTTCCCAAAGATTCACCTATGACATTTGACTTGAACAGAATTAATCTGGGATTAATTACGGCGAGAATTTATCTGGGATTAAATTCGTCTAGAAGAGAGAGAACGCGAATTATTTGGAATTAATCGGCAAAGTAAATGTAATAGTTAAATTGGATTTTACTATTTAATTATTTTATTGGGCTAAAATAATATATCGGATATATTAATTGAAATTCGATTTCAATACGGAATTAAAATTGGATTTTAATTCATGCGAACGAATTAATTTAGAATTAATCGTAAGCGACTTCCGTAATAATTTTACTAGGCATTATTATTTAATTATGTCGTAACGGAAAATGTGTTTAATCGGAGTAAACGAACCCGGGCCCAAAGTGGGTTGTGTAAGCTAACTTGAATTTGGAATTAATTGGGCGGGACCCACAACTTACATCACTAGTCACTATTAGTGATGGAAGTAGTTAGCATTTAAAAGGCATCTTTTGCCAACACACACACACAACTTAGAAGTCAACATTTTGTATTATGTTTTTGGAAAACACAAATACATTATTTACACTTCTCTCTTCCTCTCCATCTCACCATGGCCAAATTTCTTCTTCGTGGAGGAGGAATTTTTGCTTCAGTTTTGATCAAGCTATCACTTAAAGGAGCAAGAAAGGTGATAGGAAACTCACCCAAGAGTTTTGAACTCAAAAAGAGGCTGGAGCTTCTACATCCAAGGAAAAAGTTTTGAACTTCAACCGATCAATGTAAGTTTTTCCGCTTATCTTGTTTATTACACTAGAATCATGTTTAGGATCCTGGGCAAGTTTAGAGACACTAATATGGTATCAGAGCCATATCTATGCATGATTTGATTCTATGGTTTAGATACTTTTTTTGGGGAGTTGGTGCTGTGCTTGGAGCATAAATTTATAAATTGGTTGGGGGAGGGTTGGATGATGAAAAGGATTTTTGAATCATTGGATTTGAGAAAAATGATGTTGGGATTAATTTCCCCAAAATTCACCACTTGGCCGAAGCAACAAGAGAACAAGGTCATGGTGATTTTTGAATTTGACAATTGGATATGTTTAATAGGCATGAAATTGAATATAAGGTTTGATTTAATTGGATTGAATCAAAATTGGATGTTTATTTCATATATTGACGTGAGCTTGAGCATGTTGTGATGGATTGATTTTGCTTCAATTGTGTTGGACATGAATTGGATGATTAAGCATGATTAATTAGTTTAATGATGTTTTTGGTAAATTAGTTTAAGGAATTACTTATGGCAATACATTTTAATTAAATTAATGTGATATTTGGAATATTATGTTATAATAAATTAGTCTTTAATTGGATTGGGCTAATTTGTTGATTTGGGCTTGTTGGCCAACATGGTTTTGAAAATTGGATTAGATCCAATTGGGCCAAAAACCATTTCCATTAAGTCGAAATATGACTTTTAGGCCTTTAAATAATTTAATTGGGCCTAATGGGCCTAAATGATTTTTGGCATAGAGTGATTCCTATTTGGGCTTTGGCATTTTGGGTTTGATCCATTATGGCCAAAGCCCATGCCTAAAGAATAATTGGAAGCCCATTGGACTTTAAATTGAATAGTATGGATGCTAAATGGCCTTGAGACCCATTTAGATTCGATTTGGAATCCAAGTCTAAAAGGAACTATTATAAGTGTATTATTTAATTTGAATTAAATATGAATTAGTATTGGATACAATTTAAATTTGATTTAAAATTATAGTTCGATATAATTCAAAATACTTACTTTGAGTATTTATCTTAAACGAGTTGGACTCGTGCAAATCAAATCGGTGTTTGAACATTGGATGGTCATTAATAAAGATTAATTAATTGGATTAGATGATTGACATCATGATTGTGTGAATCTGGATGTATTTATATGAATAATGTATATCAGATGGATATTAGTGGGGTGGGGCCCGTGGGGACATTTTGGAAAATTATTGTAAGTATGGTACTTATTTATTAAATTGGACCTACGTGTCCAGCCTTTCACCTCTTACTTATTCTCTTTTGGATTTCTCTCCACCATTCCCTTCATGCAAATGAGGGTTCTCTAATGTATTATGTAATGGGTAAAAAATATGTAAGTGCAGCTGGAGAGAGGAAATGGAGTGAGTTTTGTTCTTGGAATAAATTTTATTATATATCCATCCGCATATCATTATTACTTTATTCGCGCCTTATTATGATTTTGAATGCATATTTAAGGGTGTATGATGAGAGCCCTAATCAAAGATAATAATTGGTTGCCAATTTACGCGAAAAAACCCTCATTAAATATTAGTGTTTTCCTTCCATTGAGTGGTTCTTTCTCAAGATCCAAGATTGGAATTGGTTTGTTGGCCAAAGTCAGATCATTGTCCATCATGGATGTGTTTGGAACACCAAATTCTTTGTTACATATCGCATTGTCTTGGGCAATTATGATTTGTTATCCAAAGTCAAGGAACTTCTGTACATCGACGTGGATTACGAAGCTTTCCCACTATTAATGGTCACGCTTACTGGAATTATTAAGCTTGTTGAGCCAAGCCAAAGCTTAGTTGATTCAGAGGAAAAGGTTAGGAAATATATATTGATATATATTTTGGACTTAGAGGTCCACCTACCAGATCTAGGAATTGAATGGGATCCAATTGATCTTAGAGATCTACCTAGTTAAGTTTCATACAGCTTGTTGGCCAATGTAAAGGTTGTGTGTTATTAACGGGATCCTGCCCACTACGAAAACTGGGTTTCTCGGAGTACTCCACAGAGGGTTAGAGGCTCACCGAAAAATAGTGGGAGGCTAGTATTAAATTTGCAATTTCGTTTAATACTTGCTTACACGCACTCTTTTATTTTATTATCATTGTTATAAAATAAAATTAGTTGGACTGATATCTTTTTTGCTTTCATTGAACACTTGGACCGTTTTCACACTACTCCACTGTAGTTGGTCATATAGTTAGACTACATTAACCATTACATTTTGAGTGTACCCAAAAAAATCGTTGATTGGATAGTTTGACTATTGCAAATGAGATGGATGGAAAGATTACAATTAGGGACATCATCATTGGCGACAATGTCTTTAACGGCTATATTTTTCCAGATTGGAGATGAATCTCAGGATAGTCATGGGAGCCGAGAAGTTACTCCATGTTATAGAGAAACCTCTCGGGCCTGAGCACGGATGAGTTGAGCAAATAGTAGAGCATGAGCTTTGGAAGACTCATCGTGATGATAACTTTAGTGTCCAATCCGTCATGCTTGCCGCATGACTCCTCAATTCGTCGTCAGAATAAAGGATTGGATCATTATAGTATGATGTTGAAATTGAAGGATCTTCACATATCTAACCTTAGATCTCAGATAATTACGCATTGTAAAGAAGGTCATTCGCTCACGTATGTTAGAGGGTACAATCTGTCGAGCA